>BCLG01000741.1:46125-131020 GCA_001602295.1 Zoysia matrella | reverse complement strand
AATGGAACGTCAAACTATTTTGGAATGGAGACAAATGAACTTCACTATAATGCAGGTATGAATGTTAGTGATCAAATGTTCGATCCATATAAGCACTTGCTAACTAAGTAATAATTACATTGCAATGATGAAATATGTACAATATAATCCAAACCTAGTGACCATCTAAAGGTAGCTTGAGTTTCATCTCTTTGGCATACATTCTGTTTAATGCGTGTTCAATTGTCTTGGGTACGATATGGCCATGGTCATGATTGGTTTTTTTTTTTTTTTTGGTAAACCTGTATATATATATGTCTGAAGTATCATCTTCTTATTGCTACAATGCTTCAGGCGCCACAAATTCCAGTATGGGATATTACGATGTATATGGTAGCAGTGATATCATTTCTACCAATCTTCTGCCACAGCCTACAGTGATATCACAAAGTTCAGGTAAATTTGGTTCTTAGATGTAATAGCTTGGGGTTCTCAAGGTATCAGTTTTGTCCATCCGTCAGATTGTTACAAACAACAAATAACATCATAGTTCTCTAGGGATTGTACATGAAGCTCAATGGAGTCCTGCAGAACAAGGAGGCATCGATATGTTACAGAGTTCTGCCACTGATTTAATGGAGATGCTGAGTGCAGTTCCACTTCCAACTATAGAAGGTCTAGTTGATTTTTGCACAATAACTGTGATATTTGTAATACTATATTGTACAATAAATTTATACAAACAATAATGGCAGGATATGCAGTGATGAATGACCCTCCATTAGACTATGATGACAACTGGAATTTCAATATTGAATCTGAATTGGACACAGGTAGTCATTTCGTAAATTCAGAAAACATTCTTCTAGTGCTACATGGTTTCAACTTTTTGTAAAAAAACAACTTTTGTAGGAGATTTCATTTTGGTTGAGCCAGTTGACGATTCTAACTCACCACCAAGCACCCAGGGGATCAATGGCTATTAGTTGTCGTCGATATGCATTTTCAGGGCATGGCGTAGATCTCTACTGATCTTCCTGAATTGGCAGATGCAGCAGACTCAAAAAAAAAAAAAATTGGCAGATGCAGCAAAACATGTATATGCCAATGGGAGCAAAAGGATCTACCTACAAAAAATGTTGAAAAAAAGGGAACTAGCCTTGATGCCAGCGTTAAAGGACATTTTTGTAAGATTCTAAGATTTTTTTTAAACGTTGGCTTATTAAACATACTTTCTCCCTGAACTTCAGTAGTAGTAGTGTGTGGTACCTGGTCAGTATTTTTAATTCCGCGACAAAATTTGGAAGTCGGAAAATTAAGTTTGACTATATATGTGGATTGCATATTAATGGTTTACAAATGCTTCGTTTCTTGTGCTAGTAGCCACTATTCATGTATGAGATGGAAAGGACAGCATCCATGATATAAATGTTACTGATGGTTCATCTTGAAGGGAATCCATATCCTAACAAAAGGCAGCCACAAGTAACATGGCCACAATCTGAATTCTATGAGATTGTTTGTTTTGTCCAACTGAGTACATTCTTCAGTTCTTCTGGGCCTTACCATCCATGTACCTGGGTTTGGATGAGATTTTCTTGATGTACTTGCTAGACCGTCACACCCTTTTTAGTGTAGGCAATGTCCTATTTCTAGTAAGATTATGAGCATTCCTCCATATGGATTTGGATAAGACCTAGCTAGCACATTTATCAATGTCTAACAAGAAGCATGATACAAAACACTGTCTATCGATAAACATGCTGTTAGAAAGTTTACACTTGCTGATAAGGCGCCCCCAGGTTGCAATTGTATACTCCCTCCATCCAAAAATCACCTTCATCTAAGGCCAAAATTTAAATCCCTTATTGATCTTCATTTGTTGCAAATAAATAGGCGAGCTCCTCGTACAATGCATGCACACAGATGGCCTTAATTACGTACGTCTAAGCTTGGATGGAAGCAGAAAAACCAAGATCCAAAACATGTAGGTCAGGTGAATTAGGAGGTTGACAAGTTAGCCTTATGTTCCATCCACCAGCTCGTGCAGCTTCAACAAATGATGGGTCATTAACATCAATATGTGTCTTAGTATTGTCTTGCTGGATGTAAATTGGCAAACCTCGCTCTTCATCTGGCCATTTTGCTTTGATTGCTGGAATGACTTTTTGTATCAAGAATTCTCGAATGGTTCCTTTTCTAACCGATGTCATTGTCTTCGTAAACCAGAGTACCTACATGTTGAAACAACATCAGGATAATAAGTGAATAGACAAATGTCATAGTAAAACAGCATGCCATAAGCAAATTGCATGGCATACCTCTAGGTCAGTTTACACTTCTCCTGTGAGCTGGTTCAATATAAGTGAAGGGAAAAATTCCAAGTTTTCCATCAAAGATGCAGTTACCCTCACTGTCGAATATAGGCCGAGTAACAATAGCAAGAAACATAACCTTTTCTATGAAATTTTTGCTTCTCACATCCCTTTCGGGACGTTCTCCATCATTGGCCAAATAATATTTATGGTTACGTCTTTCTCATCAATGTACATGGAGTTGTACATTGGTTTGAAAGTGGGTGCGCCAGGCCTTGCATTTTCCAACATTGACAAGCAATATCGAACCCTACCTTTCTTATTGTCATCCTCCAAACTAAACTTGAAGTCATTTGTGTGATGACAGAAATATTCTTCCTTAAAACGTCTATGGAGTGTGCTCTTTTTTATACCAAGTGCATGCATTAGCTAAATCACTGAAGGTTGTATGTTTCTTCAACTCTATAGCTTTTATATCTTCAACAGGAACGGCTATTCTTTTACGGCCAACATTATTTGCTAACTTGTTTTTAAGTCATTCTAAATCACTGTCCTGTCCAGCACGTCATATTAGCTGAACAATTCTAATAGGTACATCAAATTTGAGAGCAACTTGTCTCGAAACTCCACAGAGAAGGACCGGTAGATTAGTTTGTGCTAACAACTCCATATAGATTGCGATCTTCAGATCATTGCAGTAAAAGCTCCGCCGCCTCCTTGCATTTGAGCCTAAAGTAAACATACGAAACTTACTGCTACTGTAATGAACGAGAACTACAGCTACCTGTACAGGAACTACAACTACTTGTGCAGAGAAACTTTGTACCTTTGGCAGCAACAGAAGAACTCCCTCCATTTGGTTGAACCACGTCCCCATCAGCTTCTGGTTCGGCTTCATCTTCTCCATGTTTGGCTCGAGAACCAGTACCTTCATATTCTCCAGGTTCGGCTTGAGAACCAGGATCTTCATTTTCTCCATGATCAGCTTCACAAATGCAAGAACTATAATGTATGAAAACAGAAGAACATATGAACTTGAAGCAGTGGCAATCGAGATGCACCTTCAGCCCACACCATGTCATAGTCCAATTCAAGAGCAGGACTGGTTGTAGATGGCCTCCAATGGTCAAAGTCTCTGGTAGCCATGGAGTGGAAAGAGATGGAGATTTCTGGAGAACTGGATGTAGATGGCCTCCAATGGTGACATATATATGGGCCTTCATCCACGATTGATTTTTGATCAGGCGCCAAAATATTCAGCACTCATCTCGTGGTGTTTTATTTTCAAAACTGCAGCGCGCGAATCTGTTTTTGTTAGTGCATGAAAATTAGAAAGTGCAATCGGCGCCATTTTAATTTCGTGGCATTTCTAATGGACGCTGTGTTTTGGCCAGAGCATGCAGCAAGGAAAGTTTCAGCGAGCGCACGGAAAGGCAGCTGACGCAACGCGCAAGAATTTTCTTTGTTTTGTCAAGTAGGCGAGCAGACGCCGGCGTGATTAAAAGCAGCCCGGCCGCGTGATTACGGCAAGATTAAATGGGAGCGGTGCCCATGCATGGTTACTCGACAATGACAGTTTCTTGGTGTCTGCACCATTTGCTTATACGAACGTGATTTTGTGATGGAGGGAGTACATTCCTATCGTTTCCAATGTTGCAAATTCGACTTCACCTGTTTATAAGTGCTGTCTGTACTTTGCCCTCGCTAAAGCTTCAATTGACAACTTGTAGCAAACCATTTATGGATACATTGTGCATTACATACCATTACATACCAGTTACTGGATCAGTAGCTAATAAGTACAAATATAGCATAATGTATATCAAAAAACATACTTCATATAAAGCAATATACCTTATAGCAGACCTTTAGTGGTAACACGGCAAGAAATATAATATCCACAACCATTCGACCAGTTAGAGGCAAAGCAAACAGTGGAAACTATGGCCCAAAGCCACAAACAACATGGGAAGCGGCACGAAAACCAAGCACATCATCATCTTTTACGTAGTCTTCGGTCTAAAACCACAATTGCAAATGGGTGAGTACATAAGGTACTCAGTAAGCTCTAATAGATGCATATTTAGCTGTAGCAAATAAATGGCTATTGGATTTTTTTTTTGCAAAAAGCTAGATTCATGCAGGGTTTACTACAAAAACTTTGCAAAAGGAGGCAAAACATTTATTATCCTTATTTTAGTAGATTAGTCCTGAGGAGTTATTTCATCAATCTCACCAGTGCCCAAGTTTATCGACCCTTCTGGCTCAAAGTCATAACAGCCTAGGCACACATCCTACACTTTGCAAATCACGAGAACTTGCACCCACTCACTCCAACAAGGATGATATGAAGACTAATCAAAGTGAGCCCACATTGCAGTGTGTTAATATCGTGACAATGACCATTTTGAATAGATTATATACTTTTTCATGAGCAAGAGTAGCATAATGTTTACCCCAACACTACAAAGGTTACCACAGAATCCACCTAAAGATGGATATAGGGATCATACATCAAGGTTTTCCAAGTCTCGACGATGCAATTAGTACATTCCTGAAGCTGAACTGCAAGGAAATTAACTTCCCTCGTCTTTTCCTAGATGATGCATCACAGACTAGGGGCTATATCCATGGGCAGTATGATCCCACGACGTAAGCCATTACTTTGATCGGAGATCGGATCGTGAGTATCACACATCTTCACTTAGCCTCTTGTTTTGTGTCATACTGACCATCTAGGGGTCCAATGTGGTTAACCAAAGAGGCAGGGTAAGTCCTGCCCATACAGGTTATGTGGTGGCACGAAATTACTACATTGAGGTCTGATGAACCGGTCCTTATATGACAAGGACGATGTGCTTATTCACAACAGATAGACCAGGCCAAAGCATAACACCTATCACTTCACCCTTCACATAAAGCCCCACCTCACGACAATAAAGACCCCTCTTCACCTAGCACAAGTTGCACAATCATCGACCCCATTTTATTTTACTCACACCACTAAACTCATTTTAACACATTTCATAAATGATTAGTGTATGGTGTGGTAATGCATTGCATCACATAAAGGTCCCTAAGCATTTAATTTCAAGGCAACTTTCTGTTCATTAAAGGATTTTAACAACTGAAATCCTATGGATAATAAGGAAGCATTAACAACGGGCAATCAAGAAAATTAATATTAATAGATTAATAAACCAATTTGGAGTATAACTAACACAATTTTTTTAAATCAATGTATCGTGCATAGCAATATAAACAAGCACTATAGGAGCATTAGCAAAACATAGGTGAGACATGGTCAATGGTTAGAGCTTCAATGTAAATTGTTAATCTTCAGAGCTTGAGTCTTCAGGCTCTTCTTCAAAGGCTGAGTCTTCAATCTCTGGCTTGGTGTTTAGGTCTTTGTGCTTTTCTTCACACGTAGTCCTTCTGGCTCCTCTTTAACCTTGGCTCTTCCACGGATTTGACATAATCTACACGATAAAATATAAAACTACCGCAAATGAAACAAAGCTCGAGAAGAAGCAACGAGATCCAACTGATACGATAGTTTTATGTAAACAACATGAATGCCTTTATGGTAGGAATCTATAAAATGCATGCACTGATAGTGGGTTTGATGCAGGGTGCATATTTTATGTGCAACCTCTTAGTGCTATTTATTATAGGTTAGCAAATGCATTCTAGATGGTTTTGCTATGCAAGTGTATGCATGGTCTGGTGCCTGCCTGCTGCCTGCCTTGTGAGGCATTATTTTATGTGTAATCTTTAGTTAGAAGTTTTCAATACGAGTTGATGATTTAGATTCATTTTACTTAAGCTAATTACATTAATGTTTGAGTGATAATGTGAGTGTGTTGTGCTTGTCCCCATAATACGTGTAAGAGAGAATAATATGATGGAGCAAACAACCACAATCCTATTGATGTCACAGGTGCCTAATATATAGGCAAAGTACATGGTTACATGAGTGGTGGAGAATCCATCCACTAAGAGTGCAGGACTACAATGTGAGCCAGGTGATGCGGATCATGCATTCGCCAGGCGTTGATTGTGGAAGTCGTTGCATGCAGTGAGTCGGCAGCAAGGTGCACAGTGCAGTGAATTTGGGATTCAAGCCGCGAATGAGCTGATGGACGAGCGTCCGACCTGAGACCGACTATTCCCAGTGGTCAGGCAATGGGCATATAAAATGATGATGCATCCTCCACCACCTCTTACACCGATGGCTCCACCGATCTGGGATCCCTCCGGCCTACATCAAGCACTTCATGCGGCCTCTCTTCAGCAGCAGTACAGCGGCCCTGGTGATTGGTTCATGGACACCGGTGCTTCATCGCATATGACAGCTGACCCAGGTAACTTGCACAAATATTGTTCTTCATTATCGCATGTCGCATGTAGTTGTCGGTAATGGCTCTGATACCATGTAAGAGAGAATAATGTGATGGAGCAAACAACCACAATTCTATTGATGTCACAGGTGCCTAATATATTGGCAAAGTACACGGTTACTTGAGTGGTGGAGAATCCATCCACTAAGAGTGTGGGACTACAATGCGAGCTTGGTGATGCGGATCGTGCACGCGCCAGGCGTGGCTTGTGGAAGTTGTTACATGCAGTCAGCTGGAGAATCAGTCGCAAACAATATGAACTCATGAAGGAGCATCCGTATATGTTGAGTACTCGCACCTGCTATGATCTAGTGCATGGTGTTGTATGCAGTTTGCGTGGTGGGTTGCTTAGGGCTTCCCCATGGATACACATGTGCAGGTGGCTCGCGTACGCTGGTGTGGCATGGGGCACGGACACAACTCATGTATGTGGGCACGCTCATATGCATGGTTTTAACCTGTGATGGGTATATAATTGGGTTCAACTTATATATGCATGTTTCTTAGGACTAGCGATTACCAAACCTTCCTCTATGCAGTTGTTTCCTAGTGATTAATGAGCGCTTAATGATCAACTCTTGACTTTGACTTTATAATTATACTACTAAGACTAATCAGTAACACATGTACTAATGCACACTAATGTAGGCTATGATACATACGTGTGCCATTTAATAATTTTTTGAATTATAAAGTGCATGAAACCTATTGTGATTATTAGAGATTAGCAACAATTTTTGCTTTCCTATGATTAATGTCTAATTACTAAATTTTAGGTCCATAATTAAACTATTACATCTAGCAGGTTCCCGTGTTACAATATATTCTAAGAGCATAATGAAAATGCACCCTATTATGATATGATTTTATGCTCTAATATTCAATAAAATACCAAGATAAGAATGAATAATAACCAATAAGGAAAAACAAATTAAATATAATTAATAAAGGATCAAAATAGAAGGAAACCTGAATGATAAGGTAGGGCTCAAAATGGGAACATGCCAATGTGGTGGATGCTAGGTTCGGAATTGAGAGCTGTTGAGTATTAGCACAGTTTTATCAGAGGATGGATGGTATTTATTGAGATATTATGGATCATGAGATACTATAGGGGATCATGGTGAACTTGGGATTTAGGAGTGATGGGATATAGTAGCTTGCGTCACCACGAACACGTGAGCATAAAGATCGGCCAAATCGGAGCCAAGGGCAGAAGGTTATGGTAGTTTAAAGGTATGGGGTCCTAAATGTAATTGTTTAGTATTCCAGGGGTTTATTTGTAATTACTGAAAAGGTTTTAGGGATCAAACAGTAATAAAAGAAAGCATTGGGACCTTGCTGTATAAATGTGTTGAACTGAATTGTTAGGAATACAAAGTCTAAGGACTTTTCTATTGAACTATGCTGGGATAAGATTTTTATATGGAGGAAATTGGATGGCTTTCTGCAAAATGTGTTGTGAACTCTGATTATTTTCCCAAAGGAAAATTGTGGACCACGTCCACTGTTCTGTGGACCGCGGCCAGAGGGCCGTCCACAAGCTGGCCGTGGACCTCAGCCATGGTGGGGCTGCAGCACCGGCCGGGGGAGCTCGGGACTTGATGGAGTAGGGAGAGGGCGGTAAGGTGAGGCTGGCAATGGCACACAGCGTCAAGGCGCAGGAGAGGCGGAGGTAGCTCGAGGTGTCCGGGGAAGAGTAGAGGGGATTCCTGTAGTGCTAGAGGAGCCGAATGGTGGGGGCATGGAGCTGTATCGACGGTGGATTGCAGGCGGCCGGCTCCGGTCAACAGAGATGACTGGAAGTGGAGGGTGTTGGAGTACAAGTAATTACCCATTTTTCCCCATCAGCTTAACACATATCACCAATTCGCCATTATAAGCCTCGCCCTTCAACTAGAAATTACACTTCTTCACCTAACACATGTTGCACTATCATTCACCCTTTTTATTTTACTTCCACGACCAAGCACACATTTACACATTTTATAAAATATTGGTATTTAGTGTGGTGATACATGGCACACAAGAGGGGTCCTAAGTACTCTAATATCAAGTCAACTTTTCGTTCATTAAAAGTATTAAATGACTAAATTTCTATAGTTAACAAAGGGGTGTCATCGACGGAATAACAAGGTGGTATTTGATATTAATGAAAGCAAGTAACTTACATTAATATAAATACTTGATAACAAGTAGAATCATTAACTACACAATGTTTACATATACAAAAAATAATGCAAGTATTCAGGCCATGTAGGTGCGAAAATCATAGGATTAATATGATCATGGAAGTTAGAGCTTGTCTGCAAATCCTAGAGCCTGTCTTTCTGATAACCTCTGAAATCCGAGTCATGAATCGTAGGCATGACGTCGAAATCTTCGAGTTCTTCCTTGTATGTCAGTCCTTCTGGCTTCTCTTGGAACCGGCTCTTTCTCTAACCCAGTGTTGTCTATACACCTCCACTCATGCTAATAGGTATATACACACTGCTCGCACAGCTCCCCTTGAATTAAACCTAAGAAACCTTGCACTGAACCTCACCCTACATCAATAACCGATGCATCATGCATGACTTGCACTAGGTTTTCCTTGCCGAGTTTAATGGATTTATTCGAAATTCATCGGATCTTATCGATTCTTCTCAAACTTTGTTTATTTTGCGGTAATTTTATTTGACGTATTCTATCGTGTAGACATCGTCGGGTTCAATAGAGTACTAGATTTCAAGAGGAGCCAGAAGGACTAACATAAAGAAGCGCGAATACTGGACCTCAAGACCAAATTTCAAGACTTGATCTAGAAGACAACCTTTGAAGATTAAGGGTTTACAGGCAAGCTCTGACCCTTTGACTATATTTAATCTATGTTTTGCGAATGCTCTCATATTAACTATTTATACTGCGATGTATAATATTTTGATTTAAAATATTGTGTTAGTTATAATCCTAATTAGTTGACTGATATATTGATATTAATATCAGCTACTAAATATTAATATTAATTACCTTGATTACCTGTTGTGGATGCTCCCTTGTGAACTATGGACGCGGCTTCAGTACTCCCAGTATCCTGCTCCCGCATGTAATCCTGTACGTGGCATAATACCATTGGTTAGTGTTTTGTGTGGGCCTAGCTAGACTAAACATCCGTCCAAGCGTAATGTTGCAAAGTTTGGAAAAACTGAATGTCCATCCAAGCGTAACATCACAAATTTCTCTTTCCAAAGTTTGCAATGCAGTAGCCTGACGCTAGGGTGTAAATTAGAGACTTTGTAAGACTGGAATTTCATAGTAATGTCTCAATAATTTTATAAAAATTAATTTAATTTTATAAAAAAATATAAAAAATAAGAAAATTTTCTCCATTCCAAAAGAGACCTAAACCTTTTAGGCCTCATTTGGAATAGAGGAAAATTTTCTCTTTCCTGTGTTTCCTCTGTGAAATTTCTATGAAATTCCTGTGTTCCAAACAGGGCTTTAATTTTTAAAAATAACTCAGCTTTTAAAAATCTATGAGAAAATAGTTATTTTTTAACTAAAAGGAATGGATGATTTTCATAGGATTCGTATAAAAATTTCACAGGAAATACACAGTAAAAATGTGATGTTCCCTTCAGTTAAAAAATAACTGTCCTCTCCTAGATTTTAAAAGCTAAGTTACTTTTTAAAAATTAAAAGGTCTAGGTCTCCTTTTGAGTGGAGAAAAATTTCTTATTTCCTATATTTTCCCTAAACAATTGAATTAATTCTTGTAAAATTATTGAGAAATTCTTGCGTTACAAAGAGTCCCTAATTTACACGTTAGGGTCAAGCTTGATTGCGTTGCAATATTTAGAAAGAGAAACTTGCGACGTTAGGGTTGGATGGACGTTTAGTTTAGCTGGGCCCACACAAAACGTTAACCAATAATATTATGCCATGTATGGGAGTACATGCGGGAGCAGGAAATTGGGAGTACTGAAGCCGCGTCTATAGGTTTTTCGTTGTTAAATATTTTTAATGAATGAAAAGTTACTTTGATATCAAAATGCTTAGGGACCTCTTGTGATGCTACACACCGCTACACTACACATCAATCTTTTATAAAATGTATTAAAATGTGCTTGGTAGTGTGAGTAAAATGAAATGGGATGAGTAATAGAACAACCGGTGCTAAGTGAAGAATGGGTATTCATGGTTGGGGGTGAGGTTTGTGCTTTGTACTTGGTGATTGAAGAATAGTTGTGTGTTTTAATGTTTAGCTATATGCTTTGATAGGATCCACTTCTCATAGCGCTCACTCTGTCATATAAGGACCGGTTCGTTGGACCTCGATATAGTGATTTCGTGCATCTACAGAACCTGTTTTGGACAGGGCTTACTTTAACTTATTGACATTTACCATATGCTCCTCTTGACGACTAGTAGGGCACGGAGGACCAAGGGTAGATACTCGAGGATGTATATACCCAAGCGATTTGACTCAGAGAAAAAAGAAGTACATAGATTCAGGGTATCTGAGTCTAGAAGGAAAATAAAGTAGCTGAGAACTCAAATAAAAGTTAGTACTTGTGTTTTAGCCGTTGGTTTGCTTTCTTACATGCACATATGAAGATACTGGGATAAGGTGGGACTAGCATTACATTTCTTTTCTGCAAAGATAGCGTTGCCTGTGGGTACAGTGTACAACCTCTACAGACTTTAAAATCTTTTATGTATGGCAGCTGTCACTGTATTGGCACACTATTTGTCTAGGCTCTCAATGATTAATTTTTATATACCTCCTTGATTGTGTGAGTGGGTTTACTTTTCCGAAAGTGTTTGGATCGGGTATTGAAGGCTCTTCCAATTAAAATTTGGAAACTGACGGGAATGGTTTATTCTCTCTTAGGTCCACCCACTAAAATATGATAAGAAAATATTTTATCATCTTTGATTTAAAATTTTTGTAGTAAACTCTGCATAAAACTGAATTTTTGCAAAGTGACCGTATGTCTTATTTTTGCTATGACCAAATATGCATATACAAAGTCTTTTGTGTAGTGTTAGAGGTTGTTGAGTACTCTATATACTCACCTATTTGCATTTGTGATTTTAATCAGAAGAAGATACGTAGGAGACGACGACGTGTTGGGTTTTCATTTTGCACCCAAATTTGCTTGTGGCTTTGGGTCTTTGTTTTCACTGTCTGCTTAACCTCTAGCCGGTCATATAGAAGTGGATATTTTAATTCCTATCGTGTTGGCGCTAAAGGTCTAATTTTAGGTATATTATTTTACTCGATGTATGCTTTTGATAATTATTATGTTGAAATTGTGTGTATCAAATATTGATCCAAAGACTGATACATGAGACACAGCGCATCTAAAAATGAGGTGTTACACGCCTGAGCAGCTCTTAAAAGGTCAGCTTATGCATGCATAGATGTATGTCGGTAGGCTGGTAGCTTTTTCATAGTAGCCTCAATGGCTTAAGTTTAGATAGGATCGGGAGGCTTGAGGAACTCGAAATGGCATTCCAATAATTAGCTTACCTGCATTTCATGGGTACATGATATTTTATTTTGCTAGTTTATCAACAATGTGTCATGGAAGTTTGTTTACCCACCTGAAAAATTGTGTGTACTGTGTACATCTTGCTGTGTGCCAGTGTGCCTATGGACAACGGCTCCGCCATACCAGAATCACGGTACCGGGATGCTCCAGCACGCGACTCGACTGCAGTAGTATAATGACACATGACACATTTTGTTAGTGATCTAGCAAACCATTCTTGGTGGTGAACAGAGTGCAGAGTAACGGTGAATCGTCATCATGTATGTGAAATGCAGCTAAATTCGGTGGTGGAACATAGCACCAGGATAGGAAGAACTATTTTCCATGGGCCGGTGATAAGATTATCTGAGGACCAGCGGTATGACGGCGGAGTGGCACGGTTCTGCGAGCGAGGTTCGTGCAGCGGAAAAGTGGCCTCACCGGTGGCCCAGAATGATGAGAAAATTACTGTAGAGGATCTCATCCCGACGACAGCATGTTCAGGTTCACGACATCAGGCATCGTGTTAACCAGTGCCGCGGTACCTTCCAGCGCTCTGGTCTGCGTTTTTCCCTAAACAAAAGCGCTTCCAATTGAGCTACATCCCGAATTATATTTGATATCACATATATATTATATAGATTTCCTTTCTCAGACTCGCCATAATTCATAATGCAATAGTTACATAAAATCTTCCGATGTATTCCACCAACATCAACATGTCACATAATCGTACTCCATCCGTTTCAAAATATAAGCATTTCTACGTTGAGTCAAAGTCAAACTTTTTTAACTTTAACCACTAATAATGATGAATTGATGATGTTTTATTATATATAAATTGGTATGCAATAAGATTCATCAAGAAATGGACTTTCATAATATGGAACTCTTTATCCTTTTATCCTAGAAATTATTTAATATTACAAGTATTACTGATCAAAGATAAAAGAATTTGACTTTGACTAATTAAACAAAGAAATACTTATGTATTGGAACGTAGATAGTAATACTGTAGCAGGATAAGATACAATAATGCTATCAACGAATAAATGTACCATTAATTTTTGGGTTCAATGTGATACTGTTATAAGAAACTCCTTGGGAGTATCGTGGTTGCTGCTTTTTAGTTCAAAATATTGTTCGCGTGGTCAACTCTAAATAGAAAAACAGGTTCCAAGTTCCTCTAGAGTACGGCTAGACATTTATGAAAAGCATTCACAATATATTGAAATGAAATTCTATTTTTGGCTCGCATAAATCTCTGGTAGTGGCTATTTGTGCCGAATGGATCCCGGGTAAGCAATGAAGGATGGTAGAAACAAGAACAGTAATGAATGCTGTATTGTTAATTTATGGGTTCAATGTGATATTGTCTGATGAATAGAGTTGTTAGGAAATTCGTGATTGATGCTATTTCAACTAAAAGTTCAGTGGTACGATATTATATAGTGCGGCGAGGGGAGAACGTGCCCATCTAGATGATATTGGGCATGAAGAGAGACGGATAAAAGGATCCCCGTTGCTATGTGAACATTAGAGGCTGGTATATATAACCCTGTCACCGATTAGCTCAATTCGGTGACATAAATATAACAACGGTTTTGAACCTAGTCTCGGATGATAGTAATTAAAAATATCCTTAATTTAAAGCCTTTTTCTATGTCAGTATCGACTTAATGGATGTCACATGGTCGAGGGTACTGCAAATACATTGCTCGGTTGCCTCCTCGGCTTGCTGTAACTCTTACATCACCATCTATGCCAGATCAATGCTGTTAATATTGTGTTTCAAAAAAAATGTTGTTAATTTTGTGCAAGGATAGCATGTCTGCCTGGCCTAGGAAGCATCTGGAATACGACCATGCCTTTCATTTTGAGCGTGGTGATGTCCATAGTCTAGCGACGATAAGAAATGGTCCGATGCTGATAGCTGAATCATACGATCTTTGCAGTGAAAGAGTTTGACCTTCCTGTTTGGTCAGCGCAGGCAGCGACGCTGCCCTTATCATCCAATTCTCTTGCTGGCGACTCTTTCAGGGGCAGATCAACGGCCGGAGCGGAATGCGGTGGGCAGCAATCGGAGGGAAGCAAGAAGGGTTGTGACGAAGATAAATGCATATTTATGATCATAATGATGCAAGGTCAAAGTTAAAAAGCTAAATGCATGTTTAATCTTATTTTATTAGTTTTGTGCATTTGTTTAACACGAAGCTGCCGTTTGATCCTAGTTTGTATCCGGGTCAGCAACAGGATTGTTTTGTGATTTTAAAAAAAATAAAGAAAATTGATCGATACTAGAATGCTTCAAGATAGGACAAACATGTGACGAGCATTTTCCAGAATTTTCTCAGCGTAACCCAAAAAGGCGATAACAGCGATGTGCAAGCAGCATTATCGGGCGGGCGCGTGACAGGCTGTAGGTTATAGCTAGGAGGCCCAGGAGGGCAAGACTGGTGCCAGTTGCTTGTGGGGTCGAGTCGATTGGTGCCGATTGGTTGTGGGTTATGGCTAGGAGGGCAAGACTGGCGCCAGTTGCTTGTGGGGTTCGTAACCACGACGAATGCTCCATCTACAAATAAATCTTACAAACTGAAATTGATGTAAGGATTAAGAACACCGAGAAAAAGAGTTAAATCAGTGAATTTATAGCACTAATTTTGTTACGCACTTAAACTATAAGACTCGATCACAACAGAAGCAAACCTATACAATTCTAATAGGCAAAGACCCCTAACAATGCTTGTGTAAAGATAACAACAACAAGCAAATACTAACAAGAAAGCCACCAAGAAAAATCAAACAACAACATATCACACTACTAAAATGGTAAGTAAGTGCGATTAGTAAAAAGAGTGAGATAGAAAGTGCTCAGTGATTTTTTTTCGAGGTCTTTAAAGGTAGACGTCTTCTTCTAATCTTCATTTAACCACTCCCGTCGGAGTCCTGATTCTACCCGTCGTTCCAGAAACGATGCTCAGAAGGGTACGCTTCATTCTCAAAGTGAAGTCACCGGAGATCCGGCTATCGCACATAATACCTAAACGCTAAAACAAGCTTGCAAAGCTCGAGCGCTCTCTCTTGGTGTCCTTTTTGAGCGAAAGACCCGGAACTGCATACGAACTTAGTGATGTCTTCTTACAATCTCCTCGAAAGCTCAATCACCAACTCTTAGCTGGTCTAAGCTATACACACCAAGAGTAATAGGTAAAGATCACTTCTATCAAGCACTACAAACTCTAGAAATGTATGAATGCTCCATATCACTCTTCTACTAGCACAAAAAGTCTCCAACCTTGCAATATGCTCTCTTGTTGGTGTCTCTTGGCCTCTTACAAGTTTTTTCTAGCTTCTCAGACCACAGGCACCGTGAAAAACCATCCCCTTCTATAGTTTAAATAGGCTCCAAGCCTATAAACAACCGTTAGGACATAATATCATAAAGCTGACTGCTTTATGCAATCATCGGACTGTTCGGTGACTAAACCATCGGACTGTTTGGTGACCCTTGCTCCTCCTGGGCAAGGAAAACACCCTCTTTAGAATCTATTTCATAGGACATCGGACTGTCTGGTGCATACCATCATCAGACTGTTCAGTGACTTTCACTTTTAAACTCCCAGAGACATCTTCTCTGGACTTCGGCTTCAACCTTATCAGACTGTCTGATAACTGCCACACCAGACTGTCCAGTGTCTTCACTGCAGCACCTCCAGAGAGCACGTCTCTCTGGGCTTGGAAGACCTGGCTCACCGGACTGCCTGATGATTGATTCTTTGTTTGAACTTGATGTTCGGTCTTCGATTTCACTTTTTCTACCATTTTTATTGCTTTTTGAGGATCTAAGGAGCATTCACACCCTCTAACACTTATATGACATGAAACAAATAACCTTACCCCCTTAATAGCATTGGTGTTTCTATGGACTCTCTAGCTAGTCCTTAGCCTTGGTCCTCCAATGCCTCAAAAATCCTCTTCTAGAGGTCGTCCTTGTCATCCATCGAGGAAGCTCACCATACTGATGTAGAATTAGATCTACATGCACAATAGTTACCTATGATGTTCATTCAATCACTAAAATTAATTCATACCTTTTAAGAGACTTCAAAGGTCATAAAGCCAACAATCTTTCACTTTTTGGTGATTGATGACAACCATAGTACTCACAAACAGGCTCAAATGAGATGAAAGAAGATAGAGAATAAAATACATCTCGATAGAACACTTATCCCCTTATCTGAATGACTCCTCAGAAAATTTTTGCAAGAGTTCCACTCCTTTGTCATGGGTTGGAAGCGTCGCTTTTCCCCTATTTGGTAGCTCTCTCTCTCTCCCCCTTTTGTCATCTAATCATCCAAAAAGATGGCACCGAAGAAGCATATATAGAGAAAACGTTGGATAGACAAGAGGAAGTGCAGGATAGAATATAGATCAGGAGCACACATGCATGAATGAACTTGCAAAATAGATAAAACACTAGGATCCATACAATTGAATCCACGGGGTTAGTCTAAAAATCAAGTGTATTCCAATGAGCTAAAAGAGTCGAATAGAAAACAAGCTCATAAAAATATCACAAAAGAGCCAAGAAATCCGTCAAACAAGAATTCAAAGCCCTAGCTACCCATCCACGGCCTCTCCCTAAACAGCTAGTCCTCAAAAAGCGCTACACCACATATCTCTCACCCAAACTCCTATAGAGAATTTAATCCTACACGGCTAAAGAGCTGGGTGCAATGACGGTCGATGGCTGCTCCTCTGTTGGCTGAGCTGTTGCTGACTGATTCTCTCCTGGCTGCTCAACATCATCAAATGCGCTAAAGCTTGAAGAATACATCAGGCAAGACTCATTGCCATCAACTAGAGCTGGCTAGTTTGCGCTGGCAAGGGCCTAAGCTGCCTCCTCTGCTGAGTATCCAGTCTCAATCACGATAGTTGCATCTGTCATACTAGGCTGCTCGGCTGTGGTGGCTGCAGGCTCTGTCTCTGAAGCATCGGGTGGTGGCTCTGTCAAAACTGACTCAGCAGTGATAGTCTAAAAAAAGAAGTCTCGAAGCAAGCGGAGAACTACTGACTGTTGTCCCTGACTTCAATGCCGGTACTGACACTCTCGGCTCTGCTGAAGCAAACAAGACCGACATGGAGTACGAGAAAATTGGGGAGAGCTGAGATGTGGTGATTGGTACACTAACTCCTCTAGAAGTCGTGGCTGTGTTGGCTGCCCCAAAAGGTACAAAAGGTGAAAGCGAGGCTAAGAGCAGTGTAGAGACTGTGAACTGCTGCTGCAGCTGGCTCTGGCTCTACAACTCGGATGTGAATGCTTGGCACTGAAGAGTACTGAGGCTGAGGTGCTATAGGTTGGAGCTGTGAAGGCAGGGGATCCGGTAGCGTGGTCGTTGGAACATAAGAAGTGGTGGCATACTGATCATCTAGAGATATGACGTAATAGCTCCAAAGCCGGTAGACATGTAAGATATGACCGCTGCCATCGCCAACTGAGAGCACTGCGATCTCTCATAGAACTCCCTGTCCTGCCATCTCCTCTCTTCTGCGAGCTCTCTCTCCATCCAAAACCTCTCCTCATTCTGGAGGCGCTCGAGTCGAATCCTCTCCTCGAACTCGGCCTTCTCTAGGCATATCCGCTCATCCTGCTCCTCTCGGTACCTCCTCTGCTCTGCCTAAATTGTATCCAACCTGGTAGCAAGTGCAGGGTCAAGCGTGGCACGAGAGGTCTCGGTCAAGCCTCAGTGCTCCCAGCTCCTGACTGTGCTTCCTCCGGAACCTCCGTCTCAATCTCCTCCGGGGCTGTGGTCTCTCCTCCTTCAGGGGTGCTCTGTGAAGCTGACACTCTAAGTACACTAGAGTCAGATGGCTCTACTAGACTGAAGAAGGTGGTAGTCTCTGGCTGTGCTGCATACTCCTCCTTAGTCATAACCCCAGTTCTCCTCAGCATTAAACAGATAGAAGGGGAAAATAGTAACTGACATGCTCATATCCCCTTATATATGACATCTTCCCTCTGAGCTAGCAGATCTATCAAATCACCTCGTGCCTTAGCAAAAAACATAGCAGCCACTGGTGTAGAATGATCACCTGCTCTTTGTAGCCAGGCCGTGGTGCAATCGACTTCACTAGCACCCCTCTCAATACACGTGCTTCATGTGTCAAGCGTAGAGGGTGCCTTAAGTAGTGCTCCCATGAGGTGGTGGAAAGGCAATACTCATTCTGTCATCACTAGGCTCCATCCCTCCAAAAGGTTTGAACAGCGGTAAAAAGTCTAGATGGGCCAATACATGGATCCGAGTCTCTGAAGATATGAACTCAAAAGTAGTCAAGACGTTGGTCCTCTCAAACCTGTGTGGCTTCCCTCGGTACATAAACCAGAAATAAGAGTAGTTGAGAGAGATCCACAGTGGGGCATAGAACTCAAAAACAATATTCTCACTATACCTCAGCTGCTGGGTGACTAAGTCTGAAAATCCTGAAAGATAAGCAACATGCTCCTCCATATCAAACCCAGCTCCTCTGCTCAGTGCCTCTTGAGAACAGTGGCGGTGTGCTGCAAACACTAAGCTCTTGCCCTTAGTGGCAAGCTGCCTACTGTAGGCCTCAAAAATCCTTCGCTGAAGAACTGTACAAAACTGTCCTGCATCAACGTGTCTACCAGCGGGACCCAAGCAGTAAAGTCCACTGTCCTGTTGGCCTTAATGGTTGGGCCCTTTAGCTTCAAAAGATCAACCTCAACCTCTACTATCCTGCCCATAGCTCGGCGAGCTCTCTCGGCTCTGGCAGTGCACACCTTGCAAACCCTAGTCCTTTGGTGAGGCACCTCTGCGTCCTCTGCTATTAACTCCTCTGGGCTGTCTCTCCCTCTGTGTTATGGACTATCTACTGGCAGGAACTCTCCGCAACTGCACCTCTGTCACCAAAGAGGTGGTCGCCACCCTCTATCGGGTTGACCTCCTCTACTCCCCTGAGACTGCTCCTCCTATCCTAAGAGCACCGGACCTCCTGTGTGGAGGCACGTCCAAATCCACTGCAGCTAGTGCTCCATCCCACTAGAGGTCACCTGTCCGCAGCTTCTTCTTCTTCTTCTCCAGCTGAACTGCCTTGCCCTTCCCCTTCTTACCTGACGATGGTCTCTGCTTGCGCATCCTGTCAACTGACTCTAAAAGAACAACTGCTCAGCTGACTCAAAAAGATAGGATTAAGAGCTTAGCTCTTAACCCGTCCAAGAACTTTTGGACTACCACAGGTCAGAACTGCAGCTGATCTCTGTCCACTGTCCTGTCCACTGCCCGACTGTCATCAACCACATAGAAATAAAGTATAAGTTGTAAGCACAAAAGGTGAGTGACTCAAAATAAAATCCAAGAGGTGTAATTAAAGACATATCACCGATCAAATAAAGCAAATAAGTACAACGGTGATATTGACAGACTAATGCCCCAATTCATATAATAGCAATGCATCCAAATTGTAACACTAGCGACAGGAGACTCAATGCCATACTAAAATATGTAACAGATGACCTCAATATGGCACTAAGTACGAAAATTTGTCAACTAATCATGTCAATTGGCAATAAAAGGTGAGACTATTAAACGATTATACTAATTTTCGTAAATAATTAACAAACAAGACATGCGGGGCATTTCTGATGAAATAGAAGTGATAGAACTCAATATCCTGAGGAATAGAGCCAAAAACCGCCGAAGTCTTCACCGAAAGATCAATCGATCACCTCAAAAACTAAAACCCTCCGAGGGTTTTGGTGGACCACGGGATGATGGCTAGGAAACCACATGGCAAAGG
This sequence comes from Zoysia matrella, assembly GCA_001602295.1. Classification (NCBI taxonomy): domain Eukaryota; kingdom Viridiplantae; phylum Streptophyta; class Magnoliopsida; order Poales; family Poaceae; genus Zoysia; species Zoysia matrella. Next base: position 110,995 of record BCLG01000741.1, on the reverse strand, counting down.
AATCTCAAGCAAAAGGGCGGTGAGCTAGGGCTGTGGAGCTTGTCGGCAAGCAGCTAGGGGCGACGCATTGCGGCGGAGTGAGCTATGGTGGCGACGGCGCTAGGGCACAGTGGAACGTGCGCACGGCGAGGAGGGCGGCTAGCGCGGAGCAGATCAAGGCGTAGGAGTAGCGAGGCGGCACACACATGGTGGGGACGGAGGCGGTGGCTGGAGGTGGGCAGCACGTGGCGGTGTAGAGCGGCAGCGGGGTCGTCGGCTAAGAGAAAATTGCACGCGATTTGGAATGAGGATGAAAGAAGCACAAGTGGTTAGTTAAGAATAAATCAACGGTCCAGATTAAATGAATCAAAAAGGATGGCCGAGATTTCGCCGATCGGCATAGTCACTGGACTGTCCAGTCACTCATGTTTGTTTGGTAACTCCAAAACACCGAATTGTCTAATGTCTGTCGAGAGCCGATTACAGAGAAGCAACAGCTTCATCTTCTAGTCACCGGACAGTTTGGTGAACTCGACGGGATGTCCGGTGACTGTCTGAGTCTGTAGGTCTCTTGGTTCAAAAGATACAATCACCGGACTGTACGGTGAATGTTCCAAACTATCTGGTGACCTCAAAGAATTGCAGAACCAAGGAATTCTTTATAGACTTCAAGTTTTCTCACCAAAGAACCAAATAAATACTACAGTTGTCTAGAAAGGGAACTCTCAAACACTACTTTGCAAATAGATAACTCACGAAGAGTTTAGCATTTTTGCAAATCGTAATTAAGATCGAGCGATAAAAACCAAAGTGAGAAAGAGGCTCCAAAAAGAAAATGTATGAACGCTAGTTCACGATCCACGTAAATAGATGTTAGAGATTGTTAAGTATAGGGTTCAATGGGCATGAAGCTCAGAAAACAATTGCTTTGGTTACTCTTTGTGGAGTATGTGAATTCATTTAGAAAATGTAGTCACTTTCTCTATAGAGTAACACGCCTCCTCTATGGTTCCTATATGCAATGCAAGCAAACAAGCTAGCTAATGCAATAAAAATTAAAGCATGTCATATAGATGCAAGCAAATTAAAGATATTGCATAAAGAAACCTATTCGGTGCTAATTTTGAGACATCTCAAGCTTATTCACCATATGCCCACCACTTTGCCTTGAGATAGCCAAACCACCTCCTCAAGATTTTCCCCTATGCATATGGATATCGCAAGGTGGTTAGGCACCGACCTAATTTTTTATTTTTTCTTTTATCTTTTTACACATGATACATGATAGTGTAAACATCTAGTCCACGAAAGAGTCCTAACTACCATGCAAGACAAGAAAAGAAACCTACTCTACTATGTACAAGAATAACTTCCTCGAAGAGTAGATTGGCGTTGTAGCTCGATCGACATGTGGTGGAATTCAATAATCTTCAATTTGCTTCACGGTCCACCACCTAGACCCCTTCACTTCTTCTTGAGAACCCAAGAGAGTTTAGGTTTCTTCTCTTGGTCCACGATCACCTTGGGTACCCCTATCTTCTTGATTGTCCGCTTATCATTTGACGGTCCGAGCGGCTTGGTCTTTACTTTTCCATCCTTGTCCCTGAAAAGCTTGTTGTGCACATCCTCGTAGAAAAGGTTAGCGTTAGGTATAATCTTAGGCACGCTTACCTTGGGACAATCCTTGGAGCGGTGACAATCAAGGCAATACTTCTCACAATAGTAGTCATCCGCCATGAGCGAGAGTATCCATTCGGTGATCTCATTTTGGTTGCCAATGATGTTGATAGAGAAAGGATATGATCTTAAGCCCTTGTGATTGTGATTGTTGATTAGGTTCTTGCTTAAGATTTCCTTTTGAATTTATTTTCCTCAAGTGAGCCGCTGGAATGCATCCATCACAGCCTCTCTCTCCTCATTGAGCTTCGTATATTCCTTCAAAATAGATGGCTCAGTAGTAGTTCTCTCCTTGAAGAGGGTTAGATGACAAGAAGTGTAAGCTTCATTTAATTGCTTAGGAGAGTTAAAGAGAGAGCCAAGATCAAGCGCTTCATGGGAGCGCACCAATGCCTCATGCTTCTCACTTAGCTCTATGTGCTTCTCTTTGAGAGCGTCAGAAGACTCACATAGAACACCATGAGAATGCTTAAGAGCATTGAGCTCCCCCTCAAGCTCTCAAACTCGAAATACCGCTACTTCATGCTCCTTGGTCACCACCTCGATCTTTTTGGTCTTCTTGATGATGGTATTGTTGGCCTTCTCAAAGAAGTGAACTAGATCATTGTAGCTCGGTCCATAATCTTCATCATCATAGTGCTCTTCTTCTTTTTCAAGATCATCATCCTCATCTATATAGCCCACACAACTTTGGGATATAAAAAAAAGTGGAGGTGGTGGTAGCTCATTGGTGAAGCTTGTCATGGATATACTCGCGAGCTTTTCTTCACTAGAAGATAAAGAGTCTAAATCATCATCATCGGTGAGCCACTCACCAACAATGTAAGCTTTGTGTGGGGACTCCTTCTCCTTGCTCTTGCTCTTCTCCTTGACAAATAACTTCTTGAAATTACTCTTTGGGTTGCATTCTTCATCTTCACTCTCACTAGAGGCTTCCTTCTTGCGCTCCTTTTTGGGCTCGGGACACTCCTTTGCAAAATAGCCTTTCTTGCTCCAATTGAAGCACCTAGAGTTCCTCTTGGAAAATGGGAGTCTTCCCTTGTGAAATAGCTTCTTCATCAATAGTGCAAGGTCCTCATTATCACTTTCCTCATCCTCATCTTTCTCCACCTTCTTCTTGTTCTTGCCATTGGGAGATTCTTCAACTTGAGGGGCAAAATATAGTAATGCTCATGTGGTAGCATGGTGATGGAATCATATTTGTTCTTAAAAATATAGTAACGCTCTTCCTTGGCCTCAGAGGAGCCCTCATGAATGCTTTGCAATTGCATCCACATTTTATGCACAATAGATGATACATTGATCCTAGAGACGACATTTTTTGATATGCATTCAAACATAGCATTTTTAGCCTTTGCATTGAATTTAATAAAAATGTGACAAGTCTCTTATTGTCATTCGTAGAATTCTTAGTCACATGCCACGTTTTCCCGTCGATTGACTCCAGCTAGGCTTGCATACGAGCCTTCCAATACGAGTAATCGTCCCCATCGAAGATGAGCGGAGTCTCCATCTCGTTTGACATCCTTACTCAAGGCGGTGAAGCCCAAAAATAAGCACTTGACTCTGATACTACTTGTAAAGATAAAAACAACGAGAAGGGGGGTTGAATCGGTTGACTTATAGCACTAAATTCGCTACGAAATTAAACTATAAAACTCGATCACAACGGAAGCAAACCTATGCATTTTAGTAGGTCAAGACTCCTAACAATGCTAGTAGAATGATAACAACAACAAGGAAGTACTAATATAATATCCACCAAGAGGAGTCAAATAACAATCTATCACACTACTCAAATGGTAAGTATATGCGGTAAGTAAAGAGAGTGAGATAGAGAGTGACCAATGACTTTTCTCGAGGTCTCAAAAGGTAGGCATCTTCCCCTAATCCTCGTTGAACCACTCCCGTCGGAGTCTTGGTTCCTCTCGTCATTCGAGTAATGATGCTCATAAGGGTACCCTTCACTCTCGGAGTGAAGTCACCGACGGCTCGGCTGTCACACACAATACCCAAGCGCTAGAGCAAACCTCCAAGCCTCGGGCGCTCTTTCTTGGTGTCCCTTTTGAGTGGGGGACCGAGAACCGCATACAACCTTGGTGATGTCTTTCGCAATCTTCTCGGAAGCTCAATCACCGACTCCTAGCCGGTCTCGGCTGTCCACACCAAGAGTAATAGGCAAATATCACTTCTCTCAAGCCCTACAAACTGTAGAAATATATGAATGCTTCCTATCACTCTGCTACTGTGACACCCCAAAATTCAACCATTTTCAAATATTAAAAATTTTGAAATTTAAATGCATTTCACAATTTAGATTAGAATGAAATATTTTTTTAATAAATTGCTAAGGTGCATCATATCATTTCATGTCTTTTCATATCATTTAAATAATTATTGAGTGAATAAATAATTGATCAAGAATTTTAGAATCAAGGAAAAGGATAAAAAAAGAATAGAAAGAAAGGAATAAAAAGAAAACCCCAAACTCCCACTTGGGCCCATTTTTCCTCTCCCCCTCTCCTCCCCGCCGGCCCAGCCTCCCTCCCTTCTCTCGCGCGCGGCCCAACCGGCCCAGCAGCCGCTCTCTTCTCCCCTCTCTCTCACCGGCCAGCGGACCCCACATGTCGGCGCTTTCCTCTTCCTCCAGCGCGTCGCCATCCCCGCAACCGCCACGCCGCTCTTCTCGTGCGCGCCGCTCGCCATCCCGAAATCCTCGCGGAAGTTGAGCCCCGAGCCGCCCCCGACTCGGCTGCCTCCCCCTTCCCTATTTAAACCCCCCTCGGCCTCTCTCTCCTCCACCTCGAGCCGCCCAACCCTAGCCGCCACATGCTGCCTCCGGAGCCTGACGAACCCGTGCCGAGCTTCACGCTGCGCCGCCCCCGCCTGACTACTTCTCGCCAAGCGTCGCCGCCCGGACTGCCTCCTCGACGTTGCCGAACCTCGCTGCCAACACTTCACCATCGAGACCCTGCCTTCGGCCTCCCCCGACCCACCAAGGTGAGCCCCTCGTCCTCCTCGTCATTTTGAGCCGCTCCACGCCGAGATCCGAGCCCCGATAAGCCCGGGCGAGCTAACCGGAGGTTGCCGGCCATGGCGCCGCCAAGCCGGGCAGCCGAGCCGAGCCTCGGCCGTCTGATTCAAATAGGATGGATCAGATCGGCCCCCCATTCTTTTAATAAGGTCCATCAATTCTCGGCTGCCCGATCTAAATCTAAGCATCTGCAATGTGCCACATCGCCAAATAATCTCACCCATGCGATCCGAATCCAACACACCACATTAAGCCACCTCACCCAAATAATCAGATCCGTTCAATTTGAAATCAACAGCCTAGATTAATTTTCGAATTAGAAATAAAAATAAATTAGATTTCTTATTGCGTCAGCATAACCTCAGCATACCCGATTAATTAAAATCAATTAGATATTAGATTAATTAATTGCAAATTAACTAATAATTGTATAATTAATAATACTATCAATCTAGAAAAATAATTATAATAATTATATAATAATTTATTTAGTAATAATTAATTATAATGGTTATTTAATCATTAATTATATTTTTATTTAATAATTAATTATGACCATTTTATAGAAAAGCTCCTACACTTAATTTTAATTATAAATTAGTCCATGCTGAGTGACAAAAATTACATTTAAACCCTTGAACTTTCTTGAAATTACATTTTAGTCCTCCAATTTTTTTTGTAAATTACAAATAAGCCCCCAGTAATTAATTATTAATTACAGATTAGTCCCTAAACCTTATAAATGCCATAACTTTTGATCCGTAACTTCGATTTCAACAAATGATATGTCAAAACGATAGTATCAAAATAATCTATGCATTCATGACATCATCATACTGATGATGTTCTGTTTTGTTGCATTTGATTGATGGTTTGTGTTCTTGTGCGTTAGGCGACTTCGTCTCGGAGCTGCAGTTCGTCGAAGACTTCCAACAGCAAGAGTTCGAGACCGTCGACTTTTACTCCGAAGAGCAGTAAGGCAAGTGTCTTTGACCATCTTGTGCCTTTTTTTAAAACATCTATCTTGTAGATTATATGCTTGTGTCAAATTGACTGCGTACCTATTAATAAAAAATTCCTAGTTTTCCACATTATGCCTTGTCGTCTTAGTTTACTTACTGTTGGGTAGATCACATGCTTAGATTGCTATAGTTGGGTTGGGTGTATTTAAATGGATCATTATACATGCTTCACGAGGATTAATGGGAGATTAATAGCAACTTAGATAGTGATGATTTGGGTGATATGGTTGGTGTAGGACTGTGTGCGGGGTTACTGGCATTGTTCTTTGTTAAGTTATCTTTTCAAATCTAAGGACCGGTTTGTGGAGCGACCACATATGTGTTTTCGAACAGCCATGATATCAAGAATGGGTGCGGCCTGGCGTAGTAAGTGACGAAAACCAGTTCTGTGCTTGCCAAACGATGGAGCGAGAAAAGCGGGTTACGCTTGGATCTGTCTAGAGAGAGATGTGTGGGGAAGGGAGGGTTACGCCCGAGAACCATTCGACAAAGGGGGGCCTCTCGAGTTCCGATTAGTGCTCGACGGGTGAAACTTTAGTGGGTACGTACAAACTGGCGAAAGTTATGGAAAAGCCTTGCAGTGATCTCTTGGCCCTCACACCAAAGGAAGTGTGCGAGTGCGACGGCACAGGCATAATAGAGATTCTTTTTAGTCACCTGACAACAAGGGATGAAATCACTACTCGTGGGGAAATTTGTACAACCTCTGCAGAGTGTAAAAATGTCATGACAGCTGTGCTCACGGTCACAAGCATTGTATGGACCCTCACATGATTAGCGGAAATTAGTATTGATATTGGTATTAGTATTGGTTTGGATTGGTGAATCACAGTGGGAGACTGTGATTTGGTTCTGTTACTTATACTACTGTTTATAGGTGCGATATCTTTCACTTAGTAAGTAGGTTCGTAATAGAAAATGTATGTCTCTAATGTGTGCTTTTATGCAATTAAACCCTATATTGCCTGTTCTTTGATAATAGCCACATGTCATATACTTCTCACACTTGCTGAGTACATCCTGTACTCAACCTTGCCTTTATAATTGCTACTCAATAGAGAGAGAACCTTAGGAGAACATTGAGGACCCTGGAGCCGACATTTAGGCGAGCTATTCGATCAACTGCCTGTGGAGCCCAAGACGTTTTCGTTTCATTTTCGCTGTTTGGTTTGTAATTTAATAAGACTTTTAGTCTATTTTTGTAATAGTTTAGTTATTCGAGACATTGTTCTGTTTTACCATTAATAAAGTCACTTTATGTGTGAAACTTGTTCCTGGGCATACATAATGGGTCATTCGGTTTTAGCCATAAAACCGGGTGTGACAGAAGTGATACCAGAGCCGTGTTGACCGTAGAACGCAAGCCTAGAGTTAAACGGACGTCTAGGATCAATTTCAAAACTAGTTACCAAAAGTAATTGCAAATATTCATTTACTCCTTACATTAAATCCATTTGTTTTCTAACCCATGTGTCTCTAAAATTTTAGATGGCGAGGACCAGAGACACAGCAAGAAAGGCCACAGGACCGAAAGGAAGGCCAATAGGGCCGATAGCAAGGAGGTTTGCAAGAAGGTTAACGCCAGTCTCACCACCCATTGAGCTAGAAGACGAACCCGAAGTGCAGCCAACGCAAGGGAGAGCTTTCCTCAGTGACTCTGAGGGAGAAGAACATCACGGGCCGAACGTCCACAAAAAGCAAGGCACCTCTCAAGCACCTTCAGCGGCACCGGAAGAGTCTGAACCAGAAGAAGAGGAACTCATGGAAGAAGAACTAGTGGAGGAAGAGCCACAAGAGGAAGAACCGCAAGAAGAAGAACCATAGGAGGAGCCACAGGAGCAAGAGTACATCCCATCTTCTTCCCCAAGGACGCCCGAAGAGGAGGAAGGACCGTGGCGTCGCATGTGCAGAAAGTTCCACACCAATAGAGAGCTTGGAGGACAAGCCACCGAGGATCTCAAGGCAATGATGGACAAGATTGACCTGCAGACGGTGCTATCCTTCACCAATCAAGTCATCCTCATGCTAAACTGGGATGAGTGGATGGTTGAGCTAAAGATCTACGACGGGAACCACGAATTGAGCAGTCACGTCAGCCCAGTCCTGAGGATCAGTGAACAAGAAGCAGTTGCAGATGTAATATGGGCTGCCACTACTAGCATGGCTCATCGGTACCGGCACAAGCTCCACCACTCGAGGTTTCACCACTTCCCCTGCAGGAAGTCGAGTTCGAGGAAGATTCTAGGATTCGTGAAGGAAGATCCGAATGCCAGCACAGCTCAACTGAAGAAGGGCGAAGCGATGCTAAGGATCTGCCGACAGTACCGTGCTGCATTGGATGAGATCGACTATCTTCGTGCAGAGCTTGAAGAAGCACTTGGTGTGACTAACGAACACTGGACCAACTCTTCACCACCACTAAGTCTTTCGCAGCCAGTCACCACTACCAGTTTTCAGCCTTCAGTTGTGCCGCCACCTCAACGCTTCATTCGGGACTAAGAGTATAGAGTCTTTTGCCTTAAAGATGCAATAGACATTTCCCTTGTTATGAGTCTTTAGGTTCGATTAAGATCGTTTAATTCATAGGAGTGTGCTTTGTGTTAGTGTGCTTGTGTAGGTTTTGTTAGTGTGCTTGTGTAAGTTTTGTTAGTGTGTGATGTGAGCTATAAAATGCTTCGGCACTTGTTCATGGCCTCATCTTTTTCTCAGTTGAATAAATCTTTGGTTATCGTGTCACTTTGATGCATATAGTTGAGATTCTTTATTCTTTCTTCTATCTTGATCACCAACCGCCTCTCTTCTCTTCACTACACCAGATGGTTTACACCAGACGCACTGCAGCTGAACAAGAAGGTTCCCCTAGCCAGAACAACCCGAACAGCTAGAACAACCAAAACCAGAACAACTAGGTTCCCCCGAACAACTAAGGTAGCAACAACAACAACTACAATGATGGACTTGTTAGACCATTTGCTCAGATCCTAGCCATTCAGACTCAGCTGATGCAGAATATAATGTAGACTCTCACTCAGATGCAGCAGAATCAGAATGCAGTGCCACAAGGTCAGGGCTAGTACAAGTTGGATGAGTTTCTGAGGACTCGGCCACCCACTTTCTCTCAAGCCAAAGATCCCTTGGAAGCTGATGACTGTCTCAAATCAACTGAGAAGAAGCTTGACATAGTGCAGTGCAGTGACCGTGAGAAGGTTCTCTTCGCAACACATCAGTTAACTGGAGCTACCGCAGACTGGTGGGATGCTTATTGCGGTGCTCACACTAATGCCGTAGGCATCACCTGGAATGAGTTCAAGACCAACTTTCGCTACCACTATGTGCCAGCTGGGACTATCAGGCTGAAGGAGTTCTAGAATCTGAAGCAAAGAGGAATGTCAGTGAGTGGGTACCTCAACAAGTTCACTCAACTCTCAAAGTATGCCCCAGAGGATGTGAACACAGATGAGAAGAAGCAGAAGCTGTTTCTTGATGGCCTGAACCATGAACTCCAGTACCAACTCATGAGTAATGATTACATGAACTTTCAGAAGCTGGTTGACAAAGCCCTTGTTCTTGAGAATAAGAAGATCGAGATTGATCGTGAGAGCAAGAGAAAGATGTCATTCAATGGACAATCTTCTAATGCCAATGTTCGCCCTCTTATGATGCTACCACAGGGACCGATGTACCGTCTGTCGTATGCTGGGAAGCCACAGATGCAGACTCCACGCCATAACTTTCAGATGCAGGCGCAGAAGCCAAACTTTTAGGCAACTCGTCTCAATCCACCTCAGATGCCTCATACTGAGAATCAGTCAGTACCTCATCCTACAGTGCTAGCTCAGCAGAACAATAACAAGCCAGTTACTAGAGCTAATGCAGTCGGTGTTCGAGGGACATGCTTCAAGTGTGGTATGCCGGGACACTATGCTAACTCCTGTCCGAACAAAGCTACTGCACCGCCAGTGGGAAATACTCAGAAGCCCAATCAGGGAAATAATCAAGGCCAGTCCAACTACATCTATGGCAGGGTGAATCATGTGACCAATGAAGAAGCACAGCAAGCTCCAGAAGTTGTGATGAGTACGTTCCTTGCAAACTCTAAACCTGCTACTGTTTTATTTGATTCTGGAGCATCGCATTCATTCATAGCATCATGCTTTGTTGCAAAGTTTGGGATTTCTATAATTCTTATGACTCGCGCTATGTTAGTTAGTTCTCTTGGAGGAGAAATGAGGAGTAGACACTTGTGCCCAAACGTAAGTTTGGAAACAAAGGAGGTAGAATTTAAAGCCAACCATATTATTTTGGAATCAAATGGGATAGATATCATCCTTGGAATAGATTGGTTGCGGAAGTATGATGGAGTGATTCAGTGTGCTAGAAGGACAGTACAGTTGACCAGTAAAGAAGGGATCAAAGTTGAGTTTGTAGCAACCGGAACAGCAAGACCAACATGTGTGATCAACCAGATGGAAGGCAGAACGATTGAGGAGATACGAGTTATTCGCGACTATCCAGATGTGTTTCCGGAAGAATTGTCAGATATGCCACCTAACCGTGATTTTAAATTTTTGATTGATCTAGTGCTTGGGACAACACTTATATCTAAGAGGCCATATAAGATGCCCGTTAATGAACTAGTAGAGCTTAAGAAGCAAATCACAGAGCTTCAAGAAAAAGGATTCATTCGTCCTATCTCATCGCCATAGGGAGTGCCAGTACTCTTTGTGGAGAAGAAGGATGGAACTCAAAGGATGTGCATGGATTATAGATCCTTAAACGAGATTACTATCAAAAACAAGTATCCTCTGGCCAGGATTGAGGATCTGTTTGATCATATAAAAGGAGCGTCAGTGTTCTAAAAGATTGATCTGAGGTCAGGTTATCATCAACTGAAGATCACAGAATCGGATATACCTAAGGCTGCATTCAGAACCAGATATGGGTTATACGAGTATACAGTCATATCATTCGGATTGACCAATGCCCTCGCCTACTTCATGTACCTGATGAATAAGGTGTTTATGGAACACTTAGATAAGTTCGTGGTAGTGTTCATTGACGACATCCTTGTATTCTCTAAGAATGAAGCAGAATATGAGCAACAACTAAAGCTAGTTCTTGAAAAGCTTAGAGAAAATAAGTTGTATGCTAAGTTCAGTAAGTGTGAGTTTTGGATAGAGCAAATCTCTTTTCTTGGGCACATTATATCCGCAAGAGGAGTAGCAGTGGATTCAAGCAAAGTCAAAGAGGTAGTGAATTGGATGCCACCAAAGAATGTGTCAGAAATTCGCAGTTTCTTTGGATTGGCAGGATACTACAGCGATACTACCGCAGGTTTATAAAGAATTTCTCAAAAATAGCCAAGCCAATGACTAGACTGTTAGAGAAAGGTAAAGAGTTCAAATGGTCAAAGAAATGCCAGACTAGTTTTGAGGAACTTAAGAAGAGATTAACATCAGCCCCGGTACTGATTCTACCGGACATTACTAAAAGGTTTGACATCTATTGTGATGCTTCTCGTCAAGGTCTAGGATGTGTATTGATGCAAGAAGGTTCAGTTGTGTGCTATGCTTCGCGTCAATTGAGGAAACATGAGTTGAACTATCCTGCTCATGATTTGGAGTTAGCTGCAGTGGTTTATGCTTTGAAGATATGCAGGCACTATCTCATTGGGCATCGGTGTGAAATATATACAGATCATAAAAATCTAAAGTATATATTCACACAGACAGATCTGAATCTAAGGCAACGTCGATGGTTAGAGTTGATCAAAGATTATGATGTGAGAATCAATTATCACCCAAGAAAAGCTAATGTGGTTGCAGATGCATTGAGTCGAAAGCGACACTGTAATATGGTAATAGCCAGTGAGATGTCACAAGAGTTGAGTAGGGAGTTTGAAAAGCTCAATCTGAGGATAGTCAATGCTACAGAGGCAGTCACTATGGAAGTTGAATCAACTTTGGAAGAGGAAATTCGGAAAGGTCAATTAGAGGATGAAAAGATCAGTGAGATCAAGCAGCTCATCCGGGATAATAAGACAAGTGATTTCACCTTGGATGACAGAGGGACTTTATGGTTAGGAAAAAGGATTTGTGTACCTAATCAGAAGCTGTTCCGTGATCTAATTTTAAGAGAGGCCCATGATTCAGCATATTCTATACATTCAGGCAGCACTAAGATGTACCAAGATCTGAAAACTAGATATTGGTGGTATGGTATGAAAAGAGATGTTGCAGAGTATGTAGCCCTATGTGATACTTGTCAGAGGGTAAAGGCAGAACATCAAAAGCCTGCCGGATTACTGCAGCCATTAAAGATTCTAGAATGGAAGTGGGAAGAAATCGGAATGGATTTTATAGTCGGTTTACCTCGCACTCAAGCCGGGTATGACTCTATATGGGTCATTGTGGATCGGTTGACTAAAGTTGCACACTTAATTCCTGTTAAAACAACCTACACTGGAGCAAAGTTAGCAGAGCTGTATATGGCAAGGATTGTTTGCTTGCATGGAGTACCAAAGAAAATAGTATCCGATAGAGGAACACTGTTCACCTCAAAGGTTTGGGAGAAGCTGCATGAGTCCATGGATACTAAGTTGAATTTTAGCGCGGCTTACCATCCTCAAACTGATGGACAGACAGAAACGACCAATTAGATATTGGAGGATATGTTGCGTGCTTGTGCTCTAAAGTATGGTAAAAGCTGGGACAAGAGCCTTCCCTATGCAGAATTCTCATACAACAATAGTTATCAAGCCAGTTTACAGATGTCACCATTCGAGGCACTCTATGGGCGACAGTGTCGAACGCCATTGTTCTAGAATGAGACTAGAGAAAGTCAAGTGTTCGAACCAGAGATACTAAAAGAGGCAGAAAAACAAGTGCAACTTATACGGGAAAATTTTAAAGTTGCGTAATCAAGGAAGAAGAGTTATGCGGACAATAGAAGAAGAGATCTAGCTTTTGAGGTTGGAGACTTTGTGTATCTTAAGGTTTCCCTAATGAGAGGTCTTCGCAGATTTAAGTTTAAAGGAAAGTTAGTGCCAAGGTATATTGGACCATTTAAAGTCTTGAACAGAAAAGGAGAAGTTGCATATCAGCTAGAGTTACCACCACAATTGTCAGATGTGCATAATGTGTTTCACGTGTCACAACTGAAAAAATGCTTAAGAGTTTCGGAAGAGCAGCTTCCAATTGAGAAATTGGATCTAGGTGGTGATCTATCATATTCAGAGCGACCTATCAGATCCTAGAAACTGTCGAACATGTGACTCGAAGCAAGGTATTAAAGATGTGCAAAGTTCAGTGGAGTCACCGTTCCGAGGATGAAGCCACTTGGGAACATAAAGATGAGCTCAGAGCAGAATATCCTGATCTATTTCCCATTCCTTTCAAATCTCGAGGGCGAGATTCATTTTAAGGGGTAGGTTTGTGACACCCCAAAATTCAACCATTTTCAAATATTAAAAATTTTGAAATTTAAATGCATTTCACAATTTAGATTAGAATGAAATATTTTTTAATAAATTGCTAAGGTGCATCATATCATTTCATGTCTTTGCATATCATTTAAATAATTATTGAGTGAATAAATAATGGATCAAGAATTTTAGAATCAAGGAAAAGGATAAAAAAAGAATAGAAAGAAAAGAATAAAAAGAAAACCCCAAACTCCCACCTGGGCCCATTTTTCCTCTCCCCCTCTCCTCCCCGCCGGCCCAGCCTCCCTCCCTTCTCTAGCGCGCGGCCCAGCCGACCCAGCAGCCGCTCTCTTCTCCCCTCTCTCTCACCGGCCAACAGACCCCACCTGTCGGCGCTTTCCTCTTCCTCCAACGCACCGCCGTCCCCGCAACCGCCGTGCCGCTCTTCTCATGCGCGCCGCTCGCCAGCTCGGAATCCTCACGGAAGCTGAGCCCCAAGCCGCCCCCGACTCGGCTGCCTCCTCCTTCCCTATTTAAACCCTCCCTCGGCCTCTCTCTCCTCCACCCCGAGCCGCCCAACCCTAGCCGCCGCACGCTGCCTCACCAGCCGCCTCCGGAGCCCGACGAACCCGTGCCGAGCTTCTCCACGTTGCGCCGCCCTCGCCTGACTACTTCTCGCCAAGCGTCGCCGCCCGGACCGCCTCCCTGACGTTGCCGAACCTCGCCGCCAACACTTCGTCGTCGAGACCCTCCCTCCAGCCTCCCCTGACCCCACCAAGGTGAGCCCCTCATCCCCCTCGTCATTTTGAGCCGCTCTATGCCGAGATCCGAGCCCCGATGAGCCCGAGCGAGCTCATCGGAGGTCGCCGGCCATGGCGCCGCCGCGCCGGCCAGCCGAGTCGAGCCGAGCTTTTGTCGTCCGATTCAAATAAATCAGACGGATCAAATCGGCCTCCCCATTCTTTTAATAAGATCCATCAATTCTCGGCCGCCCGATCTAAATCCAAGCATCCGCAATGTGCCACGTCGCCAAATAATCTCACCCATCCAATCCGAATCCAACACACCACATTAAGCCCCGTCACCCAAATAATCAGACCCGTTCAATTTGAAATCAACGGCCTAAATTAATTTCTGAATTAGAAATAAAAATAAATTAGATTTCTTATTGCGTCAGAATGATCTCAGCATGACGTCAGCATACCCGATTAATTAAAATCAATTAGATATTAGATTAATTGCAGATTAACCAATAATTATATAATAATACTATTAATCTAGAAAAATAATTATAATAATTATCAAATAATTTATTTAGTAATAATTAATTATAATGGTTATTTAATAATTAATTATATTAAATATTTAATAATTCATTATGACCATTTTACAGAAAAGCCTCTACACTTAATTTTAATTATAAATTAGTCATTGTCGAGTGACAAATTTACATTTAAACCCTTGAACTTTTCTAAAATTATATTTTAGTCCTCCAATTATTTTGTAAATTACATATAAGCCCCCAGTAATTAATTATTAATTACAGATTAGTCCTTGAACCTTATAAATGCTATAACTTTTGATCCGTAACTCCGATTTCAACAAAAAAAATATATCAAAACGATCGTATCAAAATAATCTATGCATTAATGACATCATCATACTGATCTTGTTCTGTTTTTTTGCATTTGATTGATGGTTTGTGTTCTCGTGCGTTAGGCGACTTTGTCCCGGAGCTGCAGTTCGTCGAAGACTTCCAACAGCAAGAGTTCGAGACCGTTGACTTTTACTCCCAAGACAGCAAGGCAAATGTCCTTGATCATCTTGTGCCTACTTTTTTTTAAACATCTATCTTGTAGATTACATGCTTGTGTCAAATTGACTGTGTACTATTAATAAAAAATTTCTAGTTTTTCACATTATGCTTGTCGCCTTAGTTTACTTACTGTTGGGTAGATTACATGTTTAGATTGCTAGTGTCGGGTTGGGTTTATTTAAATGGATCATTATACATACTTCATGAGGATTAATGGGAGATTAATAGCAACTTGGATAGTGATGATTTGGGCGATATGGTTGGTGTAGGACTGTGTGTAGGGTTACTGGCACTGTTCCTTGGTAAGTTATCTTCTCAAATCTAAGGACCGGTTCGTGGAGCGACTACCATGTGTTCCCGTATAGCTACGATGCCAAAAATGGGCGCGGCCTGGTGTAATAAGTGATGAAAACCAGTTCTGTGCGTGCCAAACGATGGAGCGAGAAAAACGGGTTACGCCTGTATCTGCCTGGAGAGAGATGTGTGGGGAAGGGAGGATTACTCCCGGGAACCATTCGACACAAGAGGGGGCCTCTCGGGTTCCGGTTAGTGCCCGACGGGTGAAACCTTAGTGAGCACATACAAACTAGCGAAAGTCATGAAAAAATCTTGTAGTGATCTCTTGGTCCTCACACCAAAGTAAGTGTGCGAGTGCGACGGCACAGGCATAATAGAGATTCTTTTTAGTCACCTGGCAACAGAGGATGAAATCACTACTCGTGAGAAAATTTGTACAACCTCTGCAGAGTGTAAAACTGTCATGACAACCATGCTCACAGTGACCCTCACATGATTAGCGAAAATTAGTATTGGTATTGGTATTGGTTTGGATCGGTGAATCACAGTGGGAGACTATGATTTGGTTCTGTTACTTATACTACTGTTTATAGGTGCGATATCTTTCACATAGTAAGTAGGTGCGTAATAGGAAATGTATGTCTCTAATGTGTGTTTTTATGCAATTAAACCCTATATTACCTGTTCTTTGATAATTGTCACATGTCATATACTTTCCACACTTGCTGAGTACATCCTGTACTGAACCTTGCCTTTATAATTGCTGCTTAGTAAAGGGAGAACCTTGGGCGAACATTGAAGACCCTGGAGCCGACGTCTAGGCGAGCTATTCGGTCAACTGCCTATGGAGCCTAAGACGTTTTCGTTTCATTTTCGCGGTTTGGTTTGTAATTTAATAAGACTCTTAGTCTATTTTTGTAATAGTTTAGTTATTCGAGACATTGTTCTGTTTTACCATTAATGAAGTCACTTTATATGTGAAACTTGTTTCTAGACAAACATAAAGGGTCATTCGGTTTTAACCATAAAATCGGGTGTAACAGCTACTAGCACCAAAGATCTCTAATCTTACAATGTGCTCTCTTGGTGGTGTCTTTTGGCCTCTCACAAGTTTCCTCTAGCTTCTCAGATAGCAGGCACCCTGAGAAACGTTCCTCTCCATGGTTTAAATAGACTTTAAGCTCAAAAACAACTGTTAGGACATGATGTCATAAAGCTGATTGCTTTATACAATCATCGGACTGTTCGGTGACTGGACCACCGGACTGAATGGTGACCCTTCCTCCTCTTGAGCCAGGAAAACACTTTCTCTAGAATCTATTTCATAGGACACCGGACTGTTCGATGCATACCTTCACCGAACTATCCGGTGACTTTCACTTTTGAACTCCTAGAGACATCTTCTCTGGACTTTGGCTTCGAACTCACCGGGCTGTCCGGTGTCTTCATTGCAGCACCTTCAGAGAGCACATCTCTCTGGACTTCGAAGACCTAGCTCACTAGACTGTTTGGTGACTTCATTGAACTGTCCGGTTACTGCTTCTTTGACTGAACTTGATCTTTGGTATTCGACTTCGCTTACTCTGCCATCTTTAATACTTTCTGAGGAACTAAAGAGCATTCACACTCTCTAACACTTATGTGACAGGAGACAAATGGCCTTACTCTCTTAACAGTACCGACGTTTTTATGAACTCTCTAACTAGTCTTTAACTTTGGTCTTTTGACGCTCAGAAACTCCTCTTCTAGAGATCGTCCTTGTCATCCATCGAGAAAGCTCACTATATTGATGTAAAATTAGCGAGATGGAACCTACAAACACAATCGTTACCTATGATGTTCACTCAATCATCAAAATTAATTTATACTTTTTAAGAGACTTTAAAGGTCATAAAGCTAACAACTGCTTACAAACTATTCCTATGAACAGTAAACCAAACGTAATATAGCAGTTTGTGTTGTGACAGTAGTACGTAAATAATTTGTAAGATTTGTTTGTAGGTATACCATTGCTCCCGCTCCTATCAGGAGTGCGATGGGGTGGGGGGGAGAGACGAGGGCGACGAAGTGGTGGCACTCATTACTCCCTGATCTGTCTTGCTAGACCTAGAATGAACAGAGTGGTATGGTCTTTGTAGTTTTGACAGAATATGATCATCTAGCAGCACTATGGCGATAGTATGCTTGTATTTTATTTGATCCCTTTGCTAGTAAACCAACGCAGTAGATGTGAGGTTTTACTCATTTCTGGACTCTTGGTCTTACTCATTTATTACCATGCTACGTATAGTATGTGCCTATTCGTCGTAACATATAAACAAAACATAAGGTTGTATATATATTGGTACGGTTCCATCCATTTTAGCCGTTGGGAGTAGGCCTGCTAATGGTTTAAACACCAACCCGTACCCAACCCAACCCAAAAATATTAAATAAGCACCCAATCTGCCCCACCCCACTGTGTGTGAACCTTCACCCCAATCCATCCCAGGCCTTCAACCCATGGGTTTGCCATGGATTCAATGATTGGTGCTGAGTGGATAAAAGAGATTATAGGTCGCGTCTTTGACTGGAGCAGGCATCTCACGCCATTCTAGAGCCGGTGATGGCCACCATGGACGTATCATAATTTTTTTGTGACATATAAAATTTACTTTCATTTATTTAGAGATAGCGGATATTTTTTCAAATCCTGTGTTATTTTCTCTAGGTCCTCTTTAGAACATATGAATTTTATAGAAGTTATACATAAATTTCACATGAATCAGTTCACTAAGACCTCGTATGGAACTTAGAAACTTCACAAGAATTAATTCAATAAAACACTATCTAGAACCTAAAAATTTCACATAAATCAAATAGGAATCACATGAAAATTTCACAAAAAATCACACAACCATATATAAGACCTGTTTAAAACCTAGAAATTTTACAAAAATCACACATGGATCTCATAGTAATCAGTTAAAATTCACCCAAAAAATGTATGAATTTTACTGAAATCGCACAGGGATTTCAAAAGAATCATGCCTCATTTGGAATGTAGGAATTTCACAAAAATCACACAATTTCACAAACATTTATTCAACTTTACAGGAAAAACAAAGAAATGTGAAAAAATTCCATGTTCCAAACCGGCACGGGCATGACATCCGACCTGTGTAGCCCGTGGCCCAGCACGACATGGTTAAATACATGTAATTTAACCATTTATGTTTAAAATTTAATATTTTAAATACTATATAATTAGTTTTCTAGGCTAGGCATGGCAGCACGGTCCGATATTTAATGGGCCGGGCCCGGGTCGAAGTCAGCCACCCGTCTCATTGGTCATATATAGTGTTCACTAAAAACTGAACCTACGTACGTAGTAAAATAGTAAACCGATCGATTTGTTGTTGTACCTCATAGGAACTGGATCTAGAAATTGTGTTCAACACATTTCTTCATTAATCAGTGTAAGTTTGTAATTCAAAAGTGCCGACTGAAGTTGATGAAACACTGTTCTCTCTAGAATATGTAACCATCAGCAGTGTTGGTGTGTGATATTATCTTCTCTTCGATTATAGGTTGCCAACGTGCCGGGCCAGGCTAGCATGGCACAGACCTGGCCAAGCTTAGGCCGGCTCTAAGGCGTCTCGACACGACCCAGCTAATTGATTGGGTCATGTACTGTTAGCCAACGGGCTAGCTCATTAGACCCAAGCAAGGCACGACTATTTTTACTTGGGCGTATCATACTGACAGCCCATCTAACCGGATCAAAGCATGAAAGAAATAAATCTTTTTTCAAGAATTACTGAAAATTAATTATTTAATATTTAAAATCTTAAATTGTTAACATATATAGATCAAATTGCATATACTTTAATGTCAAATTCAGCTAAAAGACTGACACCTACCGAGCTGTGCCAAGCAAGGCCGAGTTCGAAGGGCTATATGGCCCTGGCATTATGCCTACTCAGACCAACTTATATGGGATGTGCTCGGCCGGTATAGTGGGACTGCGCCTAAGCCAAAGCACAGCCCATGACTTGCTCTGGGATGAGCTGGCCTATCCGCCTATCATGCCAGGCTTGGCTCATGCAGGGCCAACATGACTGAGCCTCATGCTAGCCCATTTAACCTGGTCCACTTGGCTACCTATATCTTTCATTAATGGAAAAAAATCTTTGCTAATCATCATGCACTAATTCACCAGTATGGGCACGGAAATCAAAATGCTGCATTGTTTCATTTGCCTCCTGCTAGATTGACTAAATACAAGAAAATATTAAAAAGAAGAAAGGATCACAGATTTCAGCAGAAAGAACAATGTGTTTCCATCTTGTGTCGTACAAACAATGATGAAACAAGAGGCCATTTCTTCCTTGAATGTCCCTTCGGAATGCAATGCCACCGCAAAAAAATATATACAAAATGGTCATCTATACGTGACAGATACAATATAGTTGAAATGGCCAGTTTGAACTTACTATGGCTGCTTCATGGAGAACTTCATAACAGCATGGGAAATGTGGAAGCAAAGGGATGGAAAAAAGGTTTGAAGGCCAAAAGCATCTGTCCAATTTCAGATATTGGGATTCAAAGAACTGGCAAATATTCGCAGGATGCAGGAGAACCTCAGGCTGCTTGTTAGAAAATGGCGAGGCAATGGCCCTTGATCTGTATCATATTCACATGTTCTGCATGCAAATTAACATTTTAGATAATGGAAAAGATGTTCTGGCCTTTGCTTCTAGAAGCTACAGCAACCAATTAGAAACCATTTGATGCACCACCATGCATGAGGTAAACTAAGACACTCGACAGAGAGAGTTTGATGACAAAACATTAGCAACATAAGCTATTACTAAAGCACCATCCATTATTCGCAAAGATCTACATCAACTTGTCCTCTTCATGCATGTAAATTAACTGATTGATTCTTACTTTTCTTTTTACATCAGTTTGTGCAATGCGGTGCACTCTTAACATTTTCAAGTAAATAACTGTTGTGGAACAGCGCAGAGGGCCTCAGCCCATGGCACGGGAAGAGAGAGTCCTAGTCGTCGTCTTCTTTTCTTCCCTTCTCTCTACCTGTAGCTGCCATTATAGCCATAGGCGCTGGGGCAACTAACCATAATAGACTAACAATGTAATCTAACAAACCAACCTGATCTTATCTTACTAAGAAACTCTAACTAACTAACTAATTAACTGGTGCTGCTGGACAAAGGTGCTGTGGACGCCACAACAAAAATAGGATACTCCCTTCATCCCATATTACTTGTCATCCTGGTCTTTTCAAGTTTTACCAATTTACTTGTCATCCTTGCTTCCCAAAGCATCTCTATCTCGGTCATCCTACCTTCTTCATTCCTCTTAATTCCCATGCCCAAACCTAAAACGACAAAGTAAATCGAGATGGTGGGAGTACAATACAATTGTTCACACCAATTCTAATTTTCTGGTTCCGTTTTCAGGTTTGTAGCAGACCTTTCTTTCCTTAATAGAAAGATTGGTGACTCCCCGAATATTCACTAAAAATGATGTCTACTAACATGCACCTAATAATAGTAATAAATCACATACATACATACCACAAACGATGCAGCTGGAGACATAACTTTAATTCAGAAAATAAGCGGATGTCATTGCGGTTCCATCTCACGGTCATGAACCGGGAGCTCTTTTGTCATAAGGACACGCCGTCTCCTCCCAATCCAGGTCATCCAATCAGGATCCCTCGCCACTACTATATACCCTGCTTTGGAGTAGAGACCACGAGCGCCAGAGTCATCCTCATATGCCCTCAGAGCCATGAATTGGTGCCTCCACTGGACTGCCAGTGCTTCGCACGCTTTCAGCAGTGCAGTACCTACCTTTCGTCTCCTACAGACATAAGAATTAATGTTGATGGATTACCTGAATGTCGAGGCAAAACAGTGCAAGTAGGAAATATAATGACTGCAGAAGTAGAAAAACATTGTTTGGCGATTATCATTTGGGCACCTAAAAGATGGTAGCACTGCAATTCCTGACACATAGAGGTACTCGTCGGCACCATGGGTGTGCTTTAGGATGTCGGCTTCATCCTGGACTGTACAATCCACAACACCGACGATCTTCTCGTATGGTGCCTGTAACAGCTGGGTGTCTGTCTCAGCATCTTCTGCCACCAAACACGCGTACCTAAGAAACAACATAAATCTCCTGAGTTAAAATGGTAGATAAATGACTTAAAATTGCATTTTGTGTTGTAAATGAACCAATTCATGACTATAATACAATGATGTGCAGCTCTTCTAAGTTGCGTGCTGACTGCAGTGTCATGATGGAAAACAAAAAACATCTGAAGGCAGTAATTTAGTCCTCTGTTTCTCACACTAAATTGGCTAAGAAATGTTTTAAAGATAGTTCTGACAAGCTTCAATTGTAGCTGGCAACTCTTACTAGTATCGAGCAACAAACCACATGCTTTAAAACAGGTTGGACTCCTTAGGAACAACAGTGGGTGCACTAATCATCCTCGAAGCCTACCCAAAGGGCTGGCATTGACCAGAGAGGACCAGATAAACGTGTTTAATCTCATATGCACAGTCAAGACTCAAGAGTGACTGTGCACATAGGAATGGGAGTTTAAGCTAGGTATAAAGATACAAGAATTTAAGCAATATTTCGATGTGCACTGTAGTACAGTAGTCAGTATAGGCTATAAGTTAGGCGAACGTTACTTAAGCCTCTCCAATCGTAATCCTAACCAAGTTTGTTAAGCACAAGAATAGCTGGAGCAGCAGTCACGGAGTCACCTGTCTGGCGGCGAGTTCCTCACTCTGTAGATGAGAGCCGATAGCACCTCTGCCTAATCTTGACACAATTCAAGTATCAAATAACAACAATCCCATCATCAGAATCAACATTGCTGCTGCATCATATAAAGGTACAACGTGAAGTAGGTAATCATGCATACTTTGAAGAAATCATAGAAGAAGTCATTAAAGAGCGCGACGGGGACATGGAAGGCCTCCGCCTGCACCAGTGCCACCCGCCGCATCTCCTCGCCGACCCGCCCCATCTGCCGCACGCCCCAACCGGCTTCCCTCACCAGGTACTTGTCCTCCTTGTCGACGCTGCTGGCCACGCTAACCTCGTGCTCCTTTGTCGGTAGGCAGGAGGCCGCGCCACGCCACTCGGCTCTGCTTCTCCGCCTCCCAGGAACTCTCTTCTTGGCGCCGCCATGGATGCTGGCTGCGCCGATGCGAGAGGGAGGGCCAAGCGTGGCTGCGGCACTTACTCGGCGGCAGCCGGGGAGAGTGGGGTGGGAGGAGGCGGAGGCGGGCGAGAGGGGCTGGGGGAGGAGCAGCGGGGATGCTCTGAGGACGGACATGGCTGCAACTGCTGGTAGCGTGGGCTAGTATGGGCGACTGCGAGCTTGTGGACGGTGGCAACTGGCAAACCGCTGCTCCGTTTGCCCAGGAGGAGGACTGGGGCCTCTCCCGCCCGAGAAATCGTAGATTCCGGATGAGTTTCTACAAAAACTAAGGGCTGAATATAAGCATTTTTATATTTTTTAAAATCAGTTAATTTTTTATTTCACGATCAATCTGCTGATATCACATCACAAGATCAATTATTATTAATTTTCACCAATCATAAATAAAGGTCTCGTCTCATGAAAAACCATAAATAAATGTTTAAATAGTTGACTTTAACCAAATTCATTAATACATACTCTCCCTCCATCCCAAAAATTTAGATTTTCAAACATCTAAATTTGATCAATCATCTTATTCAAAAATTTATGAAAATATTATTTATTTTATTGAGAAATAATTTATTATTAAAAATACTTTAAATATGAGTTGTTTTTTGTATTTTTATAATTTTTTTATAAGACGAATAGTCAAACATTGAATTCTAAAAGTCAAAAAGTCACTTATTTTGAGATGCAGAGAGTATTGTATAATGAATGTAGTATATGTTCGGGAATATGTAGGCAACAATCAAGATAAACAATCGTAAGAGGGGTCGTGAATCATTATGACTAGACACGCACTGAAGTGGAAGTGAAACTAAAGTCCATAAAGCGAGATCTAATATAGTCACGTGTCGATGAAACCTTGTAAGAGAGGTCATGCATCATTATCACTAGACGCGCAGTGAAGCAGAAGTGAAAACGAGGTTAATGCAGTGAGATCCAATATAGTCGTGCATCGATAAAACCTAGGGTCATGCATCATTATCACTAGACGCGCAGTGAAGTGAAAGCGAAAATGAGGTTAATGTAGCGAAATCCACTATAGCCGCACTTCAGTGTAGAGGAATTAGTCATTCACAGCAACCATATCATGCTAGTCCAGCCGAACTATACCACATCACCTGCTTCTCATTGCGTTATTGATATGTAAGGGGATAGAAGGTCATTTGAGTTGTACTAGAGACGATTGATGAGGACACCTCTCTACTAAATAGACACAAGGCTCCTCTAATTACTATTAATGATCAAATTACAAGATCTCATGCATGACAATTGAACTTAAAGTTGAGCTTATTAGGGTTGTCCCCTAGAGATGCATTAAATAGTAGCTGCCACCAGGTTATGTTTTGCTTAGATTATCTATTTTCATGTAGTTTCACCATAATTCGGTTTCTAAGGCTCTAATTGGAGAGCTCAATTAGATTTTGCAATTGTGTTGTATTTTTTTATTCTTGCTTGTGTTCTTTGATTCATAGATAAATATTAGTCTTCTTGGTGAGGTCAACAAGACAGCATACAGTTGATAAACATAAGAGAAGTGGTGTTGCAATTGAAGTGTACGAGAAATGTATTGAAACTTCTGAACCATTAAGGCCCCAACTACAGCTTACTACTGGTTTTTAACTGGCTGGGGTGTTATGCCACCCTCATTAAGGGCTGATTCCCTAGACAACATACCATATATAAATGGCAAGCGGATACCCAAATCCCCTCTTGGTGTAGACTCATGCCGTGGAACTAACCAAACACGCATACATACAGCAAGATGTTATGCTCTGATACCACTATAACGTCTCGCGTCTAAACTCTCACTTACCGCCTCGCACCCACGTCGGGCGGACACGCATACGCTTCGTATAAAATAGTTATCTTAGAGGTGCTATGGTTGGAACAATTAGCTTTATATGCTAGCCCTCACCACCCCAAGTAAGGTAGGACTAATCCTATAACTCCACTTCACTTCGATCTAAACCATTAAGATCCAAACAATAATCTACTACAGGCTTCTAACAAGCTAAGGTATTACAGTCATCCAGCCCGTTATAAGCTTGTAAGAGCATCTCTAAAAGCTCCCCATTAACTCTCCCTAAATCAAATTATAAGAAAAAATGTAAAAAAACCTCCTTCAACAACTCCTCTAAACATCTCCCTACTTTTGAGGGCCCCCTAAAATCCTCCTATTCAGAGGTAGATCTGGGAAACTTTTTGGGGTCTCCAATTCCATCTTTCGTGCAACTAACAGTGGGATTGGTTGTTTACTATGTTCAAATTTAAACTATATTTAGAGGAGCTATTGGAGGAGGTGACTAAATTAGACCCTAAAATTTTTTGGCTCATCCCAAAAAGTACTTTTTAGGGTGATTTTTTGAGGAAACTATTGAAGATGCTCTAATAGTTCTAGTTTAGGTTGTAAAGATCAAGTGACCGAGAAGAGAGTTGAATCGGACACTCACTAATTCTAACTTTTCTACACCTTACCACCAACTAGGGTACTAGCACTCAAATCCTAGCATACTAGTGCTAAGAGAACACTCAAAGAACAACCTAATATGCTAAAGGATATCAACAAAGAACACTAGAGCTAGGCTAAAGATAAATAAGAACAACCTAGTCTAGAGAGATAAACTAAAGACGAGGCTAAGAGCTAGCTAGATAAATGATAGCAAATAAGGTAAACTAGCTAGAAGCAAAGCAAGACATCAAGAAACTCCTACACGTGCTAGTTATGATATCAAAGCAATCAAACAAGACACACTAGCATGAGAGCCACCATGAGTGAACTAGGAGCAAACCATCAATACTACTTGCATGAATAAAAGAGCGGAAGGTAAACAACAACTAGTAAAGAGAGAAGGGAGGCTCAAGATTTTTCTCGAGGTCTCGGAAGGATGGCGTCTGTCCCTACTCCTCGTTGGACCACTCTCATTGGAGTACCAGTCCCTCCCGCCGTTCTTAGAACGGTGCTCTCTAGGGTACACTTCACTCTTAGAGTGAAGCACCATCGATCTCGGCTGTAGCAAACAATGCCCACTTACAAGAGCAAGCCTACAGGGCTCGAGCGCTCACTTTTGGTGTCCTTTTCAAGTAGAAGACTGGAAACTGCTTACAAACTTGTGACATTTTCCACAAACGCAACGGAAGCTCAATCACCAACTCCTACCCAGTCTAGACTGCCATAGATCAAGAGTAAAAGCCTTATCACTCTTCTCTAGCCTTACAAGCTCTAGGAATACGTGGATGCTCTAGGTACTCTTTCTTTAGCACTAAAGATCTGTCAATCTTTCACTTGTGCTCTCCTTAGTGGCCCTTGGCTCTCACAAGATGTTCCCTCAATTCTTTTGGTCGTTGGACATCTTCTCTTAGGCTGAAACATGGCTATATATAGGCTACCAACTCCATAAAAACCGTTTATAGTCGTTGTCAAAAAGTTATCTGCTTTTCCAATCACCAGACTGTCGGGGGACTCTGACCACCGAATTGTCCGATGACCACCTTCGTCTTGGGCTCTAAGAACATCCTCTCTGGACTCCATCTTCTTCTAGTCACCGGACTATCTGGTGACCAAACTCTTCCGATAAACCAGTCACTTGCAACCTTCTTTGGAACATGCAGCCTTCATAGTCATCGAACTGTCTGGTGACGTCACCGGATTGTCCAATGTCTATTTCTTCTAATTTTTCAAATCAAAAACTCCTCTCTAAAATTTCACATTCTTCATAGTCACCGGACTGTTCGATGACCATTTTATCCATTGAAATAGTCGATTTCGCCTTCTCTGAAAATGCTGAAACTTATAGTCACAAGACTGTCCGGTAATGTCACAAGACTATTCAGTGACCTATTCTGAAGCTGAAACTTGGATTCTTCACTTTCATCTTGTTTCCAACTTCCTTCTCTTGCTTACTCATCTTGTTCTTTGTCACCTTAGTGCCTTTGGGGACTCCTAGAGTATCCAATCACCCTAACACTCATATGACTAAAGAGGAATGACTCAACCCCTTTTAATAGTACTAGTTTTCTTATGGACTCAGCCTACACTAAGCCACACTTGACTCTAAGCTCATCCTTATCCTTGATCCATCTTCAACCGCGACGCTCCATCAAGAGTCCAATCACCATATGAGTCATTGATCATCCTCGAGGAAGCCTACTCTTGATTCTTGAGATATGTATATGTTGATCCTACATCCAACAAGTTAGTTCATGTATCTCACTCAATCAGCAAAACATTCATACCTTTGGGGATTCGAATACTTCAAAGGTCATGAAGCTTACATAGGTCATACTTGATGATCTAGAGGTGGAGCAGAGGTGTGATTAGTCCTACCTTTATTGTTTAGGAAGGTGAGGCCCAGCTTATAGCCCTCATTATTCTAACCATAGCACCTCCTCATTAACCATTTTACACGAAGTAGAGATGAAAGCGTAAGAGAGATGTTATGAATAAATGTTCGTAATCATTAAACTCAATATATTCCACCAACATTTCTGCATAAAATGACAAAATTCAGCACCGAACTTAGTGGTAGGATTTATTTCTATTATTTTACACTGAGTTTTGGTGAATTTTTGTATGCAAGAATGAATTATCCATATTTTTCTGGAATTGGGAGGAAGAAGAAAGGACTTAACTGCAAAACCTCATAAAATAGAAGGAATCCCGCGGGAAAAAACTAAAGATAGCCTGGTGGGCTAGTGGGCCAAAGAAAGAGGTGAGCGGAACCCGCACCAGGTTGGCCGACCAGTCGTTAGCACTTTACACAGTCATCCTCCACGTGTTGGCTCTCCTGCGCTTTTTCAAGTCAAAGACGGTGGCTTGGCATGCGAACTAGGGTTCTTGCGCTGACCTCCATAAGGCTATAATAGGATCCCTCCCCCTCCCCCCACTTCAAGACACTTCAAGATAGAATTAGAGCTCTATTATCAAGTCTAACATTAGAGATAGTGCTAGAAATCAGGGATATAGTGTGAGGGACAAGGAGGATGCTTCAAAGTAGTCTAAGTCTTTCCCAAGTTGCACACCAGTGCTGTTCAAGTGATCGAGATTAGAGTGTCGGGGTTATCGACACCAACTAATCATTGTGTACATCTTCGAAGAATTTTTGTTCCACTTTTTTGACCTGTACCACTATATGGGATTGCTAATTTTCATGTAAGTCAACATGATTGCCCAGCTTGTTTTATTTTCTTACACATAGAAGATTAGATTCTTACTGCCTACTGGATCAACCCTCTAAAATTGACTTAGAGTACTTCAGTATAAAATTGTGCACTAGATTAAAGTTGTAATTTATTGCATAGGCGTGGTGTCTAAGCAAGTAATTAACTTTCTATATTATGTACTCCAAAGTCTGTAAAGGTAGGCGGCAGGTGGTGACAATTCTGTCCGTCTATTGAAATTCTTCACGTTCAGGTACTAGTAGTGCTAGAAGCCAGGGCAACCTGTGAATATAGGAGGAAACTGGTGCTCGAGATAGTGTGCTAAGGAGTCAAACTTAACTTAGTCTAAACAAAGAACAACTGTGAATCCCTCTCTACCCGGTCCATTGAAGCTTGGAGTCCCTGGAAGATATTGATCGCCTAGATTTGCACACACTAACGAGGACATCTCTTCACTGGATACAAACAATGCTTCTTCACCAATAGATGGTCCAATCACAATAGCTTATGCATGACAATTGAACTTAGAGATGAGCTAATTCTTAAACACATGTTTTCCTTTCTTTAAGAATATATTGATACTTATTGACTTTATCATGACTAGAAATACTCAAAAAGGTCAAGAGAAGCGTGAAGAAGGACTTGGAGATGCTCACGACCAGCAAGTCACATTCAATTCCAGAGGAGATTCAATCAAACTCGAAGTCGAGTTACCACTGGGTTTCAGGAGCAGTATGCACTGAAACGGACGCCCAACTCACATCCGAGATCCATTTTTGACATTTTAGACATAGATGGAAAGCTAATAAGTTAACCTTTCCAATGGTATCAGTCTCATCTCCATATTTGATCGCAGCCATTAGAAATTATTAAAACAAGATAATATTTAAAAATTGCTCTGGTGCTGCGACATCATCTCTTGGCCATTGTATCTTTCATACACCCATTAGTATTAGGGTTAATTGGATATATGCCATTACAATTTTTATGTTTTGGAAATATACCATTATAATTCACATAATTTGAATTTTCCCATTGGAATTTCACGTCTGTTGGAACTGTGCCATTTTACACGTCCTCTACCCATTTGTATACGCTCCTGTTGTACGGTCATTTCAGGTCGTCAGTTTTAACCGTCGGTTCATTCAAAACAATAGTCTTCTTCTACCTTCCTCTAAAACCAGATCGAGCAGCAAGCTCATAGCAGCTCCTCCCGCCGCCCTTGGCCTTCTGCTAACATCACTGCACCGCAGGTTCTCCCCGTTCGTCGTCGCCTTCTCCTAAACTCCTAGTGTAGTGCGCCATTGCTGGCCATCTCTCCGAGGAGCGCTCGCCGATCTCCACTCCAGGTTCTTGACCTTGTCACTGCAGCTCGCCAGGTCGTTGACGCCCATCTCCTGCAGGATCTCCTCCAGCCTGTTCCGCTCTAGCACGAACTCCGGCTCAATTTCCTGTAACAGCGTCAACACCCTCGTCTTGGGCTCCTGCTCCACCACAGCAGCTTCGGAGAACCGCTGGCTGTGGTGCGACATGAGGGGCAGGTGGTCTGCAACATCCATGGTGAGGCCCAGCTCAACTAGGGATGGCAATAGGTCGGGTTCCGCTCGGGTTTTGTAAAAACCCGCCCGATGCAAAATAAATTTGCGGGTACATTTTCAGACCCGAACTCGCACCCACGGGTGAAAAATGAAAGCCGCACTCAAACTTGTCAGGTTTTGGGCAGGTGTCGGGTCCCCGTCAGATTTGATAGAACGGGTTTTGAGTGGGTGTCGGGTTCCCGTCGGGTTTGCATTATCTATGATAGTTACACAATTAGGCATCGGGTTTCAGGTCGGCGTCGAGTTTCCCGTTGTTAGAAGAATTATAACGGGTCGGGTTCAGGTCAGATGAAGCAAAAATTCATCTAACAAAGATGAGTTCAGGTCGAGTGAAGCAAAAACCCGTATGATAAAGGAGAGTATGGGTGTAATTTCGTACCCGAGAAAGCATTCGAGTGCCGGATGGGTCACCCGTGGGTGGGAGAAAAAACCCGACCGTACCTGTTTTATTTCGGGTCGGGTTTGGGTGTCACCTATGAGTGGATAAATAGACCCGCACCTGCACCCATCGAGTGCAAAATCCGATGGCACTCGAAACCCGCAACCGAATTGTCATCCCTAAGCTTGACGATGGCCAAGATATCGAGCTTCATGGCGGGTCCTGATGCAGCTCGCGCACGTCTCCTCGACCTCGCAGACGCAACAGCAACCGCATCCGGCTCCGTGCTAAACCATCTGCCGCCACTACCTTGAGCTGCTGCAGCACGAGGAGCACCTCCCGGAGGCACAGCAACGTGGACTGCAGCATGTCCTCTGCCGCATCACACATGGCCAGATCGTCGAACGGGGCTGCTGTTGCACACATGGCCACTTAGCCATTCCTTCGTGGAGAGAGGGAGAGAGAATGGGGAATGGCCAGTCGATCTGTTCGGATGGAGTCACGGTAAGAAGGCAACACTAGGGGCAAATCCGGCCATACAAAATTACTGTACAGGGAGATCATACAGGCTGTACATGGAGATCGTACAAAAACAGGTAGAAGGCGTATAAAATGGCACGGTTCTCAGCAAACGCGCAATTTTAATGGCACATTCTAATTACATGAATTATAATAGTATATTTCCAAAATGTGAAAATTGTAATGGTATATATCCAATTAACCTTTAGTATTAGTGTTTGACTTTTAAGGATGTTCTAACCTCTGTATAAATAGTAATCATCATTATTGAACTTAGATTTTGCTTAGTTTATTCTGTTATCAAACAGTTTCGTTGCTAGACAGTTTGTATGATCACAACTTTGTGCATTTAACTCAAATTTTGCATCTCTGTTGCATTTTTCTTTATTTTTGCTTGTGTTCTTTAATTCATAAGCTCGGATTAGCCTTTTTAGCAAGATCAATCATGTATGCAGAGTTGATAATCAGAGGAGAATTGGTACTACGATTGTAAGGTTCAAATCATGTTGATTTGAAGCCAGATCGATTATGTGTCGCATCTATATCAAATCGAGAGTTAGCATGACCTGATGGAAGAACAGACACCATGTACACATCACACATGTTCCTTGTGTTCGATAACATTAGTAATACTGTTGAGGGAAGTGCTACAACGGTATCCGTACGCTTGCGGATTTATTTGTGGTCGTAATAAATACCAACAATGAATACACACGTCCACCTCACGTTCATCTCTATCCTTTGTGATTTCACATTCATCCTATCACCCACAGAAAAGCCACTAAAAATAGTAGATTAGTAGATTTCCAGTACAAACCATGTTTACCCTTTATGTAATCTCTATTTTAAAGTCTGTAGTATTGAATTTGTGTTCTTCATTCACGTCTTGGTTTTTGGTTTCAAAATATTTTTACATCCATTTTTTTCTTTGTCGCTCATCATTTGCATTGTTCATATATATTGTCTATTCTTTTGCATCAATTTTTCACGCCACCCTTCCCATGCTTCTACCACCAAATGATCCACATCATTGACATCTATCCTTTTATAAACTTCTGCCATGAAATCATCCACAAATTCACCATCTGATTCCTTTCTGATTGTGTTATAAGCCTTCTAAAAACACCAAACTTCAGTAAACAACCATAACTTTTGCATTTGAACTCGATATCAGGTGCATTTTTTTCTAATTCTTAGGACAAAAAAGTGCATCTTGATTTTCCTAGCGTCACTGGGTTTGACAATATTTGATTAGAGAAATTCACCTTGGAAGAGGGCCTTTCTTAACTCCGATGTTTTAGCACTGATCTTAAAGCACCGCCATGATTTTCCACTGGTCACTCCACACATTTGTTGAGCTGAAACATTATGGTGTTCTTATTCTTGTGCTCAAAGTTTAGAGAAAATATAATAAACATAAATAAATAAATAAATAAATAGGCACACATAGGAGCCGAAAAGTAATCTCATCATGTGTTGTTTTGCATAAGTGTTGTTTTTGCCTCGCTGATCTCTAGAGCTATGTGTCTTTTGTGTTGTTGCTTTTTGTAGACCTAAAAATCAGAGTCATCGGAGTGTCCGGCACATTACCGAAGGGTCCGGCATGTCTTCTCGGGTATAGGGCATATGGCCCACTAAAGTGTCTGGCATAGTCTCGGATCATCCGGTAAGCCCTCTCGGGGTCAGGCGCTTGGCCCACCAGTGTCTGGCCTCACACTGGAGTGTCCGGCGCCGACGTGTTGGGCACCACGCCGGACTATCCGGTAAGCTTTTTCGGGTTGGGGCATGAAGCCCCAGAGTATCCGGCACTATGCCGGACTGTCCGGTGAGCCCTCTCGGATTCTCAAATTTACACGACAGACACTTTGGCATTTGACCAGAGACTCCGGTCACTAGAGTATCCAGCACTTTACTGGACACTCCGGTGGTGTCGATTTTAAAAGGTTTTTAGTAGATCAATTCCTATTTGTTTTCTAACTTCGTAGATCCGTTGCCCTGCGGGATAAGAACATCCCACCTCTATAAAACAGAGGCCCATGTCCGGTTGAGGGGTATCCCAATCAAACCTATCATTTGTCTTTATATTTTCGTTGTTCTCTAAACTCTAATCCCCTTACTCGTCCCTCGTGCTGTTCTTTCTTCGTCTCGGCGACATTTGAAGGCGATTCGGCTAGTCGGACCGAGCCCGGATCAACCCTAAGACGATCCTTCTCCGACAGGTTCCCTCCCAAGACGGGATTGTCTAGGTGCTGTCCAAACCCAGCTTCGAAGAAACGTCGGTGTTCCTGCACACGGACGTGCCAACAGGGCATTGGCCCGGACCTGATTTCGACGTCAACACACAAACCGAATCGTCGTTTTTCACCATGAACTCCGAGATCTTCACGATGAACATCATCATGTCATCCTTGGAGGAGTTGTCTGTGAAGGCGTGCAAGGCGATCCTAGAGTGCCGAAAGGCCTCCGAAGAGGCGCGCAAGACGCGGGAAGAGCGAGAGCTACAGGAGTACTTGGCGTGTTTTAAGAAGGACCTTCAAGGCGCGACCTCTCAAGTGAAGGAGCCCGTTCTTACGACCGTCGTCGATGAGGCGGCCATGGGCACTACCAATGTGAGAACATCTTCGCGCCCTCCCGTTACTTTTGAAGACCTTTCATATTACTTTGATGATTTGAAAAGGGTCTTGAATAATGATTTGCAATACATGATTAAAAAAAAATTGTCCAAGTCATCTAAACATACTAGTATTGGATCATCTTCTCATGTGGCACATGTAGATCCTTCTACTAGTACATCGGTGTCCACTACATCTAGTATAGAACAACCTCCGTATGGCATCCGTTGAACTCGTTTAGTGGATAAACTAGTTTTTCATCTCATGTGCAAACTAATGCTTTGGTAGTGCCTCCCGCTAGCGTAGAGCCGATCACTAGCATCTCCAATCCGGCCACGAGCCGATTGAATGAATTGGCTAATTTTGTTTCTCGTTACCGTACTGTTGCGTATAGCACGCCACCTATCCCACCAAGCAGTACGAGTATACCTCATGGCCCCATTCCTAATGAATTATTTAGCACCATGAAGTCGAGTATGCATCCTTCACCACCAATCACATCCACTAGGCCACCCAAAGCAAATAAAGAGAAGTGCACGGTTCGCATTAAAGAGGAGTTAAATAAACAATTTCGTGAGACGCTAAGGGTAGACCTTAAGGGAAGAGACCGAATTATCAAAAACCATAGCCCACATATTTTGATTCGGTCCCTTATCCTACCGAATGGCATGTGCTCGACTTCGTCAAATTTAATGTCGATTATAGTAAAACCACTTGGGAACACATTAGCCAATACGTAGCGCAACTAGAAGAAGCGAGTTTTAGCAAAGCTTTGAAAATACGCTTGTTTTCTTTATAGGTGACCGGAACCGCTTTCTCATGGTTTTTCTCATTGTCCTCGGGCTTCATCTACACATGGGAGTCTCTAGAGCGTAAATTTTATGACCACTTTTATTTCGAGGACAACGAGTTGAAGTTGTCACATTTGACATCGGTTCGGCAAGTAAAAGATGAACCCATCGTTGATTATCTTCAACGGTTTAGAGATGTTAAGAACCGATGCTTTAATTTAACAATTTCTCTAAAAGATTTAACCGACCTAGCTTCTAGTGGTTTACGGTCGCATCTTGGAGGGTTACGATTTTCTTATACTCACTCACCTCCAACAAAGGGCTTCGGCTCAAGAAAGCCAAAGCAAAGAAATAAAACATGATTAAAAGACCTGTCACAACGTGCATGTCGTGGAATATAATTTGGATAACTTCGATGATGATTCCAATGACATTTTGGCTGCCAAGTTCGTTTGGGCATCTAAGGCCAAATTGTTTGCTTGTAATTCGCTCAAACTGGTTCATAAGAATTAGAAAGACGATATCAAATACACCTTTGATGTAGCTAAATGTGAGAAAATATTTGATGAATTGCACAAAGGTGGATACATTAAGATTGCATATACTTTACCTCCGGCGGATGAGATTAAACGTAGAGCATATTGTAAATGGCATAACTCTTATTCTCATGCTACTAACGATTTCAATGTTTCTGTCAACAGGTCCAATCAGCCCTTAATGAGGGACGATTGAGTCTTTAAGAGATGCAGATCGATAAGATCCCCTTCTTCGTCAACACTCAGCTCAACCCCAAGATTTTGATTCGACCTCATCAAGCCGATACACCAAGGGAAAGAATGTGATCATCGGAGAGGAGATGCCTATTAATTTCTCCGACTAAGAAAGGGGCCTCTAAGAAGGTGATTGTCGAGAAGTTCCTCGATGGTCAAGAGTCTCTCAAGGTCATCATCCAAGGATCGAGATCCGGAGGGCATGCTCCACAGCACACGATGATAAAGCCGAAGAACCCTGAGGTGAGTAAGTGGAAAGTGAACCAAGGCAAGGCCACGGACAGGAAGAAGGGCCCAAAAGCGCCTTCGACCATCTTATGGCCAAGTACAAAAACCAAAAGACCGATTTTAAAAATCGGTCTCCCAAGCGACCCAGATCACCACCAAGGGGAGGAAGCCCGCCTAGGAAGGAGATGAGGTAAATAGTGGATGTTCATGGACCTCCCCTCTTCCTCCACATGGGTTCGGAGTGCCACGGCCATGGTTCCATCCTATGCCTTCCCACCGTTCCCGGTGTGGCATCCATACATGGGACCATCGATGCCTGTGCCAGCTATACCCGTTCTACTTATGCCATACCCACTATTTCATCCAGGGTGGAACGAACCGAGGAGAGATGTCTTCACAAAGCTCTCTGGCCCTATTCCGTATCGGTCGGAGTTTTGATTGATCAAAATGCAAGGAGGGGGCTCCACCACCGTGCCTAAGCAAGAGTGGCGCCCAAAGCAAGGTAATGAATGTGCCCCTTCCACTTTTGTCCATCAAGAAAGTGCATCCGGAGATGTCGTGAAAATCGGCACATCTGATGTGAAAATCGTGGAAGTCTTCATAGGACCGATCACTCTCGATGATTTGGTCGAAACGGCTTCACATGATCATACAGCTAGCAGCAGCAAGAGCTATTCCAAGTACACACAACCAAAGTGGTGTCCGCCTGTCTTGACCGACACTCAAAATAGGAAGCTCCAAAGGCTGTGCCTTCGAAAGATTCGAGAGGAGGAGGCGGAGAAGAAGCGGGATAAGGTCTTCAACGAGATCAAGCCGATGGTCCCTCAAGATAAGCAGTGGAGAGTCAAAGAGCCCAAGGCTCCCACTCCACCGGTCACGGAGGAAGCGGTGGCTACTCCGAAGGCACTAGGCTTGGCCGACGTCGTCTTGGGAGAGGACACTACAGCACCCTCGCCCACGAGAGACATCGATATGTCCGAGTTCGACGATGATGACCTCTTGGACTACGAGCCCACACCGCCTCGATAAGGTATGGACATCAACACTATTTGCTTGTATCTTTTCAATTATTCTTTAGTAGAAGAAGAAGAGGTTATGACACAATTCGAGTTTGAGCTAAAAAGTGCTATCTTTGAGAAGCCCGAGAAATTGGAGAACCATTTGGAACCTCTCTATGTGAGAGGTCATATCAATGGCACACCAATTTTTCGCATGCTTGTAGATGGCGGTGCTATTGTTAACCTAATGCCATATTCTTTGTTCAAGAAGCTATGTAAAGCCGATGACGAGCTCATCCAGACCAACATAACTTTGAATGGAGCTCATTGTTTGGAGTAAGACTATGGCTACCGCTTTCTTTGTCGCCGATGTGCGTGGTAGTTATAGCTTGATCTTAGGGTGTGATTGGATTCATGCCAATAGATATGTTCATTCTACATTGCATGAATTCTTGATACAGTGGATTGGTGAAGATGTCGAGGTTGTGCGTGCGGATGCATCGGCTTGTGTTGCTATTGTCGATTCATCTTTCTTGCCTGACAGCGTCAAGTGCTTGACTAGTTTAGACTTGACGGATTATGATTTTCGTAATATGACTAGAGATGGTTTTGTACCCGTCAATGTAAAGCCAATGGAAAATTGGCTCAACCATATAATGTGATTTATTGGAGTCTAATCTTGATTGGTTGCAAAAGAGAGTGAAACACTATCGGACCAACACAAATGATATGTACGAAGCTGCAGAGGAAATAGAGGACATGGACAAGTTAGGACAAGGATTCACATCGGCCGATCCTCACGAAGAGGTAAACCTTGGCAGCGATGGCAATCTTAGACCAACTTATATAAACAAAAATCTGAAAACCAATTATAAAATGAAGTTAATCGGTTTGCTAAAAGAATATGTTGACTATTTTGCATGGTCTTATAATGAAATGCCTGGGTTGAGCCGTGAGCTAATTGAGCATCGGCTTCCAATAAAATCTAGTTTTAGGCCCTTCAAGCAACTGATGAGGAGATTCAACCCGAATATGCATGATCGGATTAAAGGGGAAATTAACTGATTACTTAATGCAAAGTTTATAAGACCTTTTAGGTATGTGGAGTGGATATCCAACATCATATAGGTGGAGAAGAAGAATACCAGTAAAATAAGAGTTTGCATTGATTTCAAAAATTTGAATAGAGCCACTTCTAAAGACGAATATCCTATGCCCATAGCCATTATGTTGATTAATGATTCTTCTGGCCATAGAGTTATTAGTTTTCTTAATGGTAATGCGGAATACATACAAATCTTCATGGTTGAAGAGGATATGTCTAAAACTACTTTTAGATGTTTCGGTTTTGTAAGATTGTTTGAGTGGGTTGTCATTACTTTTGGGTTAAAGAGTGCCGGTGCCACATATCAAAGAGCGATGAACTTTATCTTTCATGATTTGCTTGGTGTCATCATGTAGGTTTATATAGATGATGTGATGATCAAATGGACTGCTTTAGATTCTCACTTAGCCGAGTTTCGGTTTGAAAATGAACCTGCTCAAGTGTGCTTTTGGTGTATCGGCTGAAAAGTTTTTAGGCTTTTTAATACATGAAAAGGGCATATAAGAGAGAGTTACAAAGCTTCCTAGGTAAAGTGAATTATTTGAGGTGATTCATATCTAACTTATTGGGAAAAATCATTGTGTTTACTCCTATTCTTTGGTTAAAGAATGAAATCGAATTCACTTGAAGGGCAAAACAACAAGAAGCTTTTGAGAAGATCAAAGAACGTTTATCTTCACCATCGGTTCTTAGGGTGTCCAAGGGTGGAATCCCTTTTTGCCTCTACATAGCGGTGGAGGATGATGTGATTGGTGTTGTTTTGACACAAGAAGCCGAAGGGAAGAAGTATGTGACACATATGTGAGCCGACGGTTGGTGGATGCGGAAAAAAGATACACTCTCATCGAAAAACTATATTTTTCTTTTTATCATGCTTGCACCAAGTTAAAATATTATTTGCTATATAGTACTTGTGTGGTTGCTTGTCAAACCGATGTTATCAAACATATGTTGCATAGACCGATTTCTAATGGTATACTTGGTAAATGGGCTTATGCATTGATTGAATATGATTTGGCATATAAATCGTTGAAATCTATGAAAGGCCAAATTGTTGCTAATTTTATTGTTGAGCATCGAATTGATTTAGAGCATGATTTAGATGTTGGTTATATGACATTTACCCCTTAGAGGTTGTATTTTGATGGATCGGTTTGCAAAAAGGGTCAAGGTGTTAGTCTAGTGTTGGTTTCTCCTCATGATGTACACTTCGAATTCTCAAACCGATTAGAGTATAATTGCATAAATTACCAAGCCAAATATGAAGCATTGTTGTTCGGCTTGGAGATGTTAGAGTCCATGGGGTTAAACATGTAGAGGCTTTCGACGATTCATTATTATTTGTGCAACAAGTTGCTAAAAATTTTCAATGCTTAGACGGATCGTTTAATGCTATATTGGACAATGCCTAGACATCATTAAAGGGATGGATGAGTTCAATATACATCATGTGCCTAGGCTAGAAAATTTGGAGGTCACCCATAGTTTCATACATTCGTAGTCTAACTCAAAGTGTGGATAGGAAGGTTCGGCATGTAGCTTTGAAATATAATTTGATTGATGGTGACTTATACCGCCGAACGAGAGACGATTTGTTCTTAAAATGTTTGGGTGATGATGAAGCCAAAGTGCCTATGGGGAAAGTTCAGAGGGCATTTGTGGTACGCATCAATCGGCTCCAAACATGAAATGGTTGTTGAGAAGGGCCGGATTCTATTGGCCAACCATGATTGTCGATCGCTATCGTTACTACAAAAGATGCGAAAAGTGCCAAAGGTTTGGCGATATTCAATTAGCAAACGGTGACATGATGAACTCCATCATAAAGCTGAGGCCATTACGAGGATGGGGATTGGACTTGATAGGGCAAATACATCCTTCATCTTCGAAGGGGCACCGCTTCGTGTTAGTGGCAATGGATTACTTCACCAAATGGACCGAAGCGGTGGCTCTCAAGAATATGACACACAAAGAGGTAATTGAGTTCCTTAATGAGAATATTATTCATAGATTCGGCATACCACAAACTTTGACTACCGACCAAGGTACTTCCTTTACGTCCGGTCATGTTAAAGAGTTTGCCGAATCTTACAAGATTAGGATACTCAATTCATCTTTGTATTATGCTCAGGCCAATGGTTAAGCCGAGTCTAGCAATAAAACATTGATCAAACTCATTAAAAAAAAGATAGAGGACCATCCCAAGAGGTGGCATGAAGTCTTATCGAAGGCTTTGTGGGCTCATCGGATATCTAAGCACGGGGTAACTAAGGTAACACCTTATGAGTTTGTGTACAGATAGGAGGTCGTTTTACCCGTTGAGGTAAATCTGGTAGCTTTAAGATTAGCTAAACAAAATAACTTATTGTAAGACCCCCTTCCAAGAAGAAGTGTCTTTGTGCCACAAGTACCAATCTCTGGACTGGTAGTTGGTACGCACATTAAAAACAAAGTGATATTATTGCACGTGCAGGTTCGACATACTACAAGTCTTAGAAAGGGTTTAACAAACATAGACTATATTAGAACCATCAAGTCAGCGCAGCTACTTTATTCAAACATCACACTACTAGGAGGCTAACACTACACCATAAGTAAACTCGAGCGAAGGATGGGACTTCTAATCTTCGTAGTCGACATCATCCTCATCGTCTTCATCTTCTGAACAAAACAATAGCAGGGGGAGGGGTGAGTACGAAGGTACTCTGCAAGTCCTAACGGTAGGAGAGGTAGGGTTCGCAGAAGCGAAACAAGAGAAGGCTTGAGGTTTACATTTTTGTGGAAAGCAAGTTTTTCTGCAAGGCCTTCCTAATGGATAGATTTTTAAACTAGACAAAAAACATTATTTGTCATGTTTTAGTAGAGTGGACCTGAGGAAGGCTTTCACTCCCCCCATCAATACCCATATTTTAATCGAGGCACTGGCACGCAACCATACCGACCCCTAGCACACAGCCTACACTTTTCAAAAACCCACTCACACACCAAGGATATCATAAAAAACTAATCGTAGGGTACCCGAACAAATAGCATGCCATTACCGTGACAACGGCCTATCCGAAAAGATTTTACACTCTGTAGAGGTTGTACACTGTACCTACAGGTTATGCTACTTCTGATCAATAGAGTTGCATAACGCTTACCCAACAACTACATAGGTTTTCACAGATTCCACCCAACACGCATCTAGGGGCTATCCGTCGGGTTTCACTCTCGATGACGCGATAGTACATTCTCGGAGCCAGATCGTGAAGATTTACCACAGTCACATCTTTTCTTGATCCCCTACTATACCGAGTATTACCAAACCAAGGGCTATATCCGTGCGTTTACGGTCCCATGACGCGGGCAATTATATGATCGAAAGCCCGGTAGTGAGTTATCTCACGCCTTGCTCCTGGCCTCTTATGTCACTTCGACCTCCTAGTGGCTCAATGTGGAAAACCTACATAGCGGAGACAAGTCCCGCCCAAAATGTGCAGATTCTGTGATTGCACCAAAATTACTAAGTCGAGTGCTAACAAACTGTTCCTTATATGGCAGGGGTGGCAAACTCGTCCACGACAGGTGGATTACAGCGAAGCCTATACACCTATCACCATCACCTCATGTGAGCCCCACCCCACGACCAGAATCAACCCTCTTCACCTAACACCAGTTCCACTATGCTCGGCCCATTTTATTTTACTCACACCACCAAACATGTTTTAGCACATTTTGCAAAAGAGTGATGTAAAGTGTGACGGTACGGGGCACCGCAATTGGGGTCCTAAGCATTTTTTTTTTCTAATCAAGGCAACTTTCTGTTCATTAAAAGTATTTAAAGAACGGAAATCCTATGGTTAACAAGGGTGTGTCATCAATTAGCTAACAAGGTGGTATTTATATTAACCACAACAAGTTACTGACATAAATATAAAAACCTAGAATCAAGTAGGAACTAAACTACACAACGTTTAACACATTTTAAAACGTAGGCAAGCATTTAGCTCTTATAGGTGCAGCAGTAAACATAGGTTTAATGTGGTTCAAGGGGGTGTTAGGACTTGCCTTCAGCAACGTCCTCAAGCTCTTCCTCGTACTCGGGCTGCTAGGGCTCTTCTTCGGCTACAAACAACAAACTATAAGCCTACTAAAAGGAAAGCTACAAAATCTATAAATAAAACAGAAACCAAACAAAAACATGGAGTTTGGATGGTCTGGAATGGTAGTGCTCGTGATAAGGATTCCAACGGTATATTGGTTGTGATGATTGGAGCTAGGATGTGGTGGCAAAGTTACCAACAAGACGGTTGTGATAGTGTTGCAGAAAATCGCGTGGGCACATGGGTCGGCATGTGTCTATGGCTTCTGGACACCTGCATGTCCAAAATCGAGAAAAATCCCGTGGACACGTGGTTCGGCCTGTGTCCACAGCCCCTGGACACACGGGTGTTCGAAATTGGGGATTTCTCTGTGGACACAGAGTTCTGTGACATGTTCGTGGACACGTGAACATGTGAGCTGTGATCGTGTCTGTGGACACGTGGACATGTAAATTGTGACAGGTTCGGAGATTCGTAGACACGTGAACTGTGACCGTGTCCGTGGACATGTGGACACGTGAACTGTGACGTGTTCGTGGACACGTGGACACGAGAAAACTGTGACGTGTCCATGGACAAGTGGACACCTGAATCGTGGCCGTATTCGTGGATATGTGGACTATGGCGGTGTTCGTGGACACGTGAATTGTGGTCGTGTCCATGGATATGGGGACTGTGGCGGTGTCCGTGGACATATGGACACAGGAAAACTGTGACATGTCCGTGGATACGTGGACACGTGAACAGTGGCCGTGTCCATGGACACGGGGACACGTGAATCGTGGTCGTGTCCGGGGACACGTGAACTGTAGCCGTGTCCGTGGACACGTGAATCATGATCGTGTCTGTGGACACGTGAACTGTGACCGTGTCTGTGGACACAGGAAAACTGTGACGTGTCCATGGACACGTGAATCGTGACGTGTGGGTGTGTGCACGCCAGAACGTGCACTGGGCATTTCGGACGCTCTTTGGGCGCTCTGGAAGCACTCTAGCGCGTTTCGAGCACACCCTAGGCGTTCCGGACGCGTTCCGAGCACGTGTCGGTGATCCCTACCCTGCGGGGGCGCGTGCGACACGGCCAGGGACCGGTGTGTGTGTGTGTGTGTGCAACAGTTTCCTAGGGTCGGTGGTGGTGGTGTGACACTTGCCGGGACCAGTGGGGAGCCGGAATAGCGGCGCAACGCGAGTGCGCGACAGACTCGCACTGGGCGCGCTCCGCTCGATGTGCGAGCACGGCGTGGTCTGGGGTGTAGTCCTTGCTCGAGCCCCGGTTGGACTAGCCAAGGCAACGTGTGTGTGCCCTGTGTGTGCCTAGCGTACAGTGCTAGTGAGGTGGGGGGGTTCACCATGGCCGACGGTGAGCTGGTGCGATGGTGGTGGTGGCGCCTTGGGCCGAGGAGGGTGTTGCCGGTGAGGAGGGGCAAGGGCTTCAAGAGGAGGCT
Source organism: Zoysia matrella (assembly GCA_001602295.1). NCBI lineage: Eukaryota > Viridiplantae > Streptophyta > Magnoliopsida > Poales > Poaceae > Zoysia > Zoysia matrella. Next base: position 68,817 of record BCLG01000741.1, on the reverse strand, counting down.
CCTTCTTTGGCCGATGAGCTGCGCAAGGGCTTCCGAAGCTCTGTGACGCGCTCGGATTGGGCCGAGGCGGCACCACGGCGGCCGGCACCGTGAGCCATGCCGTGGCTGTGGCTCTCGCGGAGAGGTCGGAGGGCGTGTGCGCGGGTTATTTGGTGAACTCCGTGAGTTTTCCTAGGATGAAGCGGTGCTGTTGTGGGATCCTATTAGATTAATGGCCGCCGAACTTGGAAGGAATCGGCAGCGGCGCTAGGTGGCCGGCAACAGGGAAGAAGGAGATGAAAGCAATGATTTGGAAAAAAATCATGTGAGAGAGGGACAGTGCGGACCTGGGTGTTTGCAGGGTGAAGCTAGGAGTGCGCGGGCGCAGCGGTGGCTCCCTTTTATAGCCGGCACTGCGGTGGAGGCTCCGACCGGGCGCGGCGGGGGCGTCATTGCGGAAGTCCGCGGGTTAGCGGTGTGTCGGCCAGCTGGTGCGTTGGAGGAGCCGCTGGACTGCGCCGTGTCACGCTAGGAAGGCGCCATGTGGCGAGGCTGGCACGGCGCCACGGCGTCAAATTTCTTCGGCCAGTGGCGAACACCGGGAGCTTGGGCATTAAGCGCGAGATTTGACAGAATGAGTGGCGTTGATTGCCTTGACGTCCGTTGGTCGACGCGGCGAGTGTGTGAGGTTTTATTGCGGTCGGCGAAACGGAGCCAGTCGCGGCGGCGAGGCGGAGAGCGTCGAGCGTGCGTTCGCCTAGCCAAAACCGGTCGCGAGGCTCCCGGGGTGCGGCTGTTTTCCATCGAGGCATGACGGTGACTGGACAGCTGACTGCAGCGGACTTCCAACAGCGGCTGCGGGCGTGGCGTGGCCGAGGCGGCGCCGTACAAGTGGCGCCCGCGCCCTGTCCGGTGGGACACCGTGGGAGGAAGAGAAACAGGGGAGGTGAGCACGCGTGTGGGCTGGGCCGGGAGAGGCAGAGGCAGTCCAGCCCAGCTGGGATTTGAGCCCATGCGGAAATTTCAAAATTTCCCTCCCTTTTTTTTCTAATTGGCTAATAGCTTAGGAATTTCCAAACTCCATGAAACAACAATCAAATTTCCAAAAAGAAAATGAAAGTGAGGAACGAAGCCAAACACTTGACAGGTTCAAATTTTTAAACTTTTGAAATTCCCAGATTTGCTACCTTGTTTCATGTTTAATTTAATTTTTGAAGCAAAATTTTAAGAAGGGACCTAAAACTAGGTTCTCAAAAGCCAAAGAATTTTTTTTAAATCCATTTTTCCTTAAATTGAAATTTTGGGATGTGACACCTATCCACCGACGAGTATTGGACTTTAATGCTAGACAATATTGATGAAGTCACCGATAAGCGTTTGAGTGCCTTGAAAGAAATTGAGAAAGATGAGGCGAGAGTTGCTAGGGCTTACAACAAGGAGGTAAAGGTTAAAACTTTTCAAGTGAGTGAATTAGTGTGAAAAACTATTCTGTCCGTAGGCTTAAAAAGCAACAAGTTCGAGGAATGGTCTCCTAATTGGGAAGGACCTAAGTTGTAAAAGTCATTGCCGAGAATGCATACATGTTGGAAGATGTCCGTCCAAGGAGAGCCATTACCTAGGGCCTTTAACGGCCGATACTTAAAAAAGTATTATCCAAGTGTATAGCAAAAGGCATAAGAGAAAATAATGGATGATATGGAGAATACCGTTGCCAAAAATGATACGATGGCCGATGAGTTGGGAGGACTATCGTCCTTATATATTTTTGGGTGCTTAGAATGTTTTATGGTGCAGGAACTTCACCAAAAAAATAGAGGGACATATGTTGACACCCAAAAATCAGAGTGCGGGAGTGTCCGGCACATTGCCAGAGGGTCCGACAAGCATTCTCGAGTTTGGGGTATCTGGCCCATCAGAGTGTCCGGTATAGTGCCGAATCATCCGGTAAGCCCTCTCCGGTTCGGGCACTTGGCCCACCGGAGTGTCTAGCCTCACGCCAAACTGTTCGATAGGCTCTCTCGGGTTGGGGCGTGAAGCCCACCGGAGTATCCGGCACTATGTTGGACTGTTCGATGAGCCCTCTTGGGTTCTCAGATTTACAAACGGACACTCCAACATTTGACCAGAGACTCCGATCACCGTAGTATCTGTCACTTTACCGGGCACTCCGGTGGTGTCGATTTTGGAAGTTTTTTAGCAGATCAATTCCAATTTGTTTCCTAACTTGGGGGATCCATTGCCCTACGGGATAACCATCCCATCTCTATAAAACAGAGGCCATGGCCGATAGAGGGGTATCCCAATCGAACCTATCATTTGCCTTTACATTTTCTTTCTTCTCCAAACTCTAATCTCATTACTCGTCTCTCGTGCTGTTCTTCCTTCGTCCTGGCAGCGTTTGAAGGCAATCTGGCTGGCCTGACCAAGCACGGATCACTCTTAAGACGATCCTTCTCAGACGGGTCCCTCCTGAGGCGGGGTTGTCTAGGTGCTATCCAAATCCGGCGTCGAAGAAACACCGACGTTCCCACACACAGACGTGCTAGCCTTCTTATAGGATTAAGTCAGCAATTGGAATTACATATTTGAAACACTTATTCAGTATTACTGTCTATTATAGAATTGTTCCACTAATTACATTTCAGCCCTTCAAGCTCTACATATCCACCTCCGATTGGCACTGTGTTCGACCCTGCAGTTGTAGAGCCATAGATTTCAGGTTTCTTTTACCACTAGTTGCACCATATTTTGTCTTTTTTTTAGAACCTTGTAATAACTTGGTAAGACATTTACTTTTGCATAAATTTCACCACCTACATGAATGTAGTTGTAGGGATACTACTTTGTTGGGATTCTTTGTTTTCAGGAAGCGGTGAGTTGAAGAACTTCAGCGAGTGTGTCAACCAAACTCAACTTGAAGACATCATTTCAATGCTCAGTGACACCATTGCACTAACCATGAACCAAACAATTTGAGTATCTAAACACTTGTTTGGTAGCCCATGAGGGACATTATTCACCAAAGAGGGATGTTATTGATGAAGATGCCGACACAAATGGGCTTCATGAAGAAGACGATGGTGATTACCGTTGAGCATAGCAGGTGAGCAGATTACGTGCCCGTCTTGGCTGTAACTATCAAGGTGCGGGAGGTAATGATAATCATGCAAATGATGATCCTTACTCTAAGATTAGGTTTACCATATCATCTTTTTCTAGTGCTTATGATGCTAAAGCTTGCCTTGATTCATAGATAATAATAGATCGAAAATTAACTCTCACTTAGTTCCTAAAGTTCATAGAGTTAGACAAGGCAGTAGAGAGTTTAAAGATTTTGCTTTACTTTGGTGGACTGGATTTTATAATGCATGTTTGCAACCTAACAATTGGGATAGATTAAAAGAAGATATGCGGAAACATTTTGATCCTCCTAGCTATCAAAGAGAACTGCGTCAAAAATTGCAATGCTTAGAAGATGTTGATAAAATAGTTCAGGAATAGTATGCTGAATTGCAAAAGAGCACAATGTGTTGCGGGAAAGAAGAGGAAACCAACGATAAGATTTGTCATTTTTATGGTGGTCTGCATCGTGAGATTTAGGACATTGTTAATTATGAAGAATATATTACTGTCAATGTGTTCTAGCTTGCTATGCTTTCGTAGAAAGAACTACAGGAATGTCAACTACATACAACACCCTTTTCTACACTCCAAGGTCGATGTTTTCTCTTTCGACATCACGTGCGCCACTACCACTGTGGAGCATGAGGCTTTCCAGAACCTCCAACACTGCAGTTAACACAAAAACCACCCCCTTCGGCATAATTCTCAGTTCTAGTAAGCATTCTTTGCAGGCACCCAGCAAGAGTATATCACCCGCCGCCTCTACAGGATGCACCTCTAACATTAAGTGTCATCACTGCCATGGCGCAGGGCATAGGCAACGGGATTGCCCAAGTCAGCAGACCTATGCTGCTACAAAAGATGAAGGATACATTAGCACTTTTGATATTGAGGATGATGAAGAATTCAATATGATTACTAACGATGATACTAGCGAAGTTTTTTGTGGTGATGATACTTTGGCCTACATGAGCATCATTGTCTAGTGAGCCCTCAATCAGTTTGAATGTGTAATAGGATGCTGATTGAAATCAACACAGTTTCAATCGTATGAAGACAACTTTGAATCAAGTATCATTTATAGAACTAAATATTATTTAACTTAAACAATCTTAATGCAAATATTTTTATTTTATATTGGATTTTTTTTATCCATAGCAGCGCATGGGTCTCAAACTATGTTATGGTACAGTCTGCATTGCATTTGGATTTGTGAAGCTGTCATCTTCCTATCTGCTTGGCTGACTCTGTCATACACCCTCTGCTCCTATTTTACTGATGTTAGGACATAGATCCTAGTTTAAAATGAACTAGATCCCTTGTCTGAATGACAAGAAAACAAAAACAAAGGGAGTATTAATCAGTGATCCTCCTCTTTCGGGGCTTCCACCCCCCATAGAGCTTCAATGAGCGATGTTCCACTACGTAACCAGCCCCTCCTAGCTAGATGGAGTGGCTTTATCAACAGTAGTTGCCTAACTATTGTGGATTGGATGGTTTTGAGTATGATGAGCGGTGGCTCTCTTGCCTCGCTTCTCTTGTTGAAAACAAGGGTCCAGGTTAGCAAAACTATGAAAAGGCTCTCATTCTCTTCTGCCTTCTCTCGCTCCTTCAATGCTTCCTTCTCTTAAAGGGCATATGACAACGTCAGAAAGAGTGGCATCCAGAAGGCTAGGGTGTTGCCACAACCTCGTTAGATGAAGATGGGAGGGGTGGTTCAATTTCCCTAAATAGAAGTCAAGAAGCAGTATTTTTATGGCAGATCAATTTCCCTAACTTTTATGGGCTTGGTGTGCAATGGATTTAATTTTTCTACATGAACAATTTGAAACTCGAGATCTTATTGCTTTATCTAGATAGTTAATCATTTTCTCCTATTTTTCTTCCCATACCCTCATTGCATCCTACCTTCAATCATCTGAGGGAGATGGACCTTTGTAAACTCCATTATTTCATTTAACTGAAATGAATAAATTCAAGTGGGTAACCCCGTAGTTTCTCTAGAAACATTTTGGTGAATTAATTTTTTGAGGGTCACCAAAATGCTCAAAATTTTGAACTTTTTTGAATTTTGGTAAATAAATTTGAATTTTCTAAACATTATTAGCTTCATTTAACAAAATATGTCCACAACTATGAAACATCACTATTGTGTAGACAAATAAAGCAATTTAATTGGTAAATTCAGTATAGAATGGAATGTTATGCAGTGGACCCACCAGATATTTTGGATATTTCATAGAAAATTCCTAAGTGTTTTCTGGCTTTTCCAATCTCTGTGTAAGAAATTGTTTGCATTTTCTCCTATTTCTCGAATTACGTCTTCACTTGGGAAGGGCAGATTATTCTCCTTTGGCTCCTACATTTTCTAAACTAAAAGAAGTCCAAGTTACTCCATCCAAATTTATAGCTTAGGAGAGCTATCCTAAAGGCCCCTTTGGCATATCTCCACGGAGCTGATTCTCAAACAGAATCAGAGAAGCTGTGCCAAACGCTATTTTTAGTAGAAGTGGCTCATTCTGTGAAATGATTCTCTGAAATGAACTAAGAGAAAAGAGCTATAAAAAGTAGCATCCCCTGATTTTATGAAGTGATTTTTTGTTTTGATTCCAAAAGTTTACCATAGCGAATCAAAGAGAACCACTTCCTAAAAATCACTTCGAGAGAATCTGTCAAAGGGACCCTAACTCTAGGTAAACACCACATTCTGCAACCTAGTTCAACTTATTGTATTTCAATTGTTACTGTGCCACATTGCTAGTATTCTTGTCGATCAAGCTGCAACTTCAAATTATAACTCGAACTGATTGCCCAAACCTATATACCTCATGACTCAGCTCTAAAACAATGTACTTTTAGGAACATCCAGAAAGTTGATTGAGGACAACAAAATAGCCAGAATCAGGCTTTAATACCTTCATAGGTACCACAATAGAAGGCAGATTTTAAAATAGACCAAATGATTACGGACTATCCATTTATAGTTATCTCGAAGCTTAAATTATTCTTTTGCCTCCTAGGAGATAAAACTCTCCAATAATTATTAATTAACTATATCATTCAATTTGGAGAGTAATTAATAAGTTTTGGTAGTCGACCATAGTTAGAGACACATTGTTGCGTGGTATTAATATTTTTATTTATATACATCAACGACAGATCAAAATTGTGTCTTATCTTTGAGGAGGTGAACTAACAGTACTTGGTCTGCCTTAAAAGGGCTCCAGTAGACGCAGGCAATATACATCCATGCGTTCATGGCTACCACAACAGAATCAGGCCTCATGCATCAATATCTTCATAGCTACCACAATAGAATTAGACTGTATGCATCAATGACTTCATGTCTACCACAATTACAACTTCAGCATATTTTCTTCTGTTTTGTGTACTCATATCAATCTTGCCAGTCGCAATGTCTAAATTTGATACAACTGAGTTTATCTGTGGATAATAACACATTGCTATATTTTATGACAAGTGTTTCGCTTCACAGAAACAAAGAGTTGTTACTGTTGTGAATTCAACTGACAGTAATATCAATGCCTGCCACGTCCAGATCTAATTCACAAATTCTGTTCCACTGATATCATTGCCTGCCACGTCCAGATCTAATTCACAAATTCTATTCCAGTGAATGCCTCCCCTGAATGAAGTTGGAGTGCAACATCACCAACTACCTGTACCACAAGACAACAAACTGACTACAGTATGAAAGAGGCAACAGGTAACAATGTGCCATTGTTGGTTACAATTGGATATCCATGACATAAGCTACCTCCGTGATCTATCAACAACAATAACATCAACAAAGCCTTTTAATTCCAATCAAGTTCGTGCATGCATCTCCGTCATATATGGTAATCTAAATTTAAACTTACCATTGCAGAGATAATATCCGCATGGTGGATCGCGTATGCTGAGTTGATTGTTAATTATCTCCAGTGACATAGGCTTCAATTTCAGAAGTAAACTTCTAATAGCGCACGTAATCGGCATGCACCTTCTGTATTTTATAGATCTAGTAAAGTTTCAAAACACTATGGTCTTTTCATCTAAAAAAAAAACACAATCTGGAAACTAAGATACTCCTGGCATAAACACTTAATGAACTATATTAACTATTGACATGTTTTCGGGAGGTCAGATGTCCTGTGTCATTGAATCTAGTCCAGCATAAGAACTAAGAAATGAATCATGTTTACATGCTTTTTACCCACATATAGAGAAATGATTATTAAAAATCATACCATGAAAAACATCAATTTGATTCAGAAAGTATCGGATGCATCGCTAGTTAAGCAAAAATTTTGAATGCCCATTGCATTACTGTGTTTTCACCAAAGCTATTGCAGAGTCCAAATACAATCATCTAAAGGCTTCATTTGTACAATCTATACTATGATATAAAAAGTAAATTACTTTTGAAAAAGTAACTACAGACCATTATGGAACACATACAAACCTTTGCCATAGTTCTGTAAGAGTATTCAGTGACCCCAGCCACATGTGGTGTTATAATAACATTTGGGAATTTCAGAATAGGATCCTCTGGATCAAATGGCTCTGTCCAGGCAACATCAATGCCCAATCCTCCTAAATGACCTGACTTAAGATGATCCGATACAGCCTTGTAGTCCAGTAAGCGTCCTCTAGCAATATTTACATGACCCCTACGTAAAGCAAACAAAATGGTTACTCTGCTGCTGCTGATGGAACCAAAAAATGTTCCCGTTCATTACCGAAATATTGACTGACATTTAGTTCTATTGTACATATATTATAAAAGAATGAATCAGAGTTGATGGCTTGTTTATGGAATAAATTTATGGAGAAGAAATGAAGAAGGTGAAACAATGTATATATATGATCACTTACGATTGCTGATCAGTACGGTAGGAAAAAAGTACTTACCTTTTTCATCGCTGCAGTAAACTTATGATCCACGATTCCAACCTGCCAGTATGATCATATCAAGAACAAAATCAAGTACTGGTTGTTGTAAGAGACAGGGATGATGTACAAAAAAATATATTAACTGTTTCGTTAGTTTGCAGCAAGCACGTTATAATAATGTCAGCTTCTCCAGCAAATTTATACATATCTTCAGGACTACCCTTTTTATCTATAAGAACAATGATATCTGCAGTGGAAAGAGTTTCAGCAAGGGGGGAGGCAGTGTATTTAGATAAGTTGTAATAATTAAGGAAAGCATCTTACCACATGAAAATTTGCATTCTGACCAGTTTCTTTTTGTAGCAAGAATTTTTACACCAAACGGTCTTAGTCTCTTGGCAATTTCCACTCCGATGGCTCCAAAGCCCAAGATAAGGACCTAGGCAGTTTATTTAATACAAAATAGTGAACTGATCGAGTACTCCCATGGAGTGTAAATTATTCAAACAAATTATAGACCAAGGGCGTACTGTTTTGCCAAATATTGTTTCTCCAGTTGGAAATCCTAAGTCCTTCTGATGCACAGCAGTATCCATCTCTTTCTAGGATGATTCCCAGCCACATTCCAAAACACAGGTAGTTCATTAGATGTAGCCAACAACAACAATTTAAAAACAGAGGGAGTTTTTACAACCAAAATGAGCAATCTGTAAAGCGTACTTGCTTCCGCAGAACACCAAGAGTAAGATAGATCGCCATCTCTGCACAAGAGAGAGCGTTTCCTGTCATACTCCCAGGTATCCGTGCAACTTTAATTTTATGTTCTGATGCAGCATTTCCATCAACACCTGCAGGAACGTGTGCACTTAATACAAGAGGAGCCAGAAATGTTGATAGATTAATTAAGACTATGACTATATGTGACCTTCTAATCCGACGCCATATTGCATAATAATCTTCATCTGATTTGCCTTGGCAATGGTACCTGAATCTATTCTTCGATTTTTTACTACACATATATGGTAGTTTTCAATAAGATCAGTGTAACATCCCGAATTTTCGAATTAATAAAGCAGCAATTTATCCCCAATTTCGTTCCAATTAAATTGTTATTTCCAATATTTCGTTCCGTTCAAAAATATTTCGTACCAAATTTCGTTTCCTCCAATTCCGAAATCCGTTCGTCTAATTTGATACGGTGCTGAAATAATTTAGTCCGCGTAATTTTTACGTTTGACTAAAATTATTTTCCGAAATTTCCCAAATTAATTTTCGAGTCTCTAAATATTTTTCCCGAATTAATCTCTTCAGCCTTTTTAATTATTTTTCGCAGTTATCAATTAATTCCAGATTAATTTCTAACCCTCTATTTTTCACCCTCCTATAAATACCCTCTAACCCTAACCCCGAATCCTTATCTCCTTTTCTTTTCCCCTTTTTCCTTTTTTCCACCGCAAGCTGTTTTTCTGCCAACTGCCTTCCCTCCGTGCCGCCTCTCCTCGTTTTGCCTGCCGTCTCCGCGTGCGTCGCCCGTCAACCTCGGTTCCCGCGCCATGCTGTCCAGCCGCGTCGCCCGCGTCGACCTGCCGTGGGTCACGTTGCCCGTCGCCGTCGCGTCATCTGCTTCCGCGCCACGCCGACCCCTCGAGCTGTGCCGTTTCCCGCGTCGTCCTCCGGTCTGAGCTGTGCATCAGCGTCTGGTGTTTCTTCACCGGTCTGAAGACTGCAGCCGCACCGAGTACTTCCGAGCCGCACGTTGTTCTCTGGTCCGACGCCGTCAACCGGGTCGCCTGCCAGCCGCGTCGTCTGCTCCATTCGCATCGCTCTGACCTGATTTCCCTGCCTCGTCTGTGTCTTCGTCCGCAGCCAGCAGATTGTGAGTTCCGGCAGTGGTGAGCTACTCCATCTTTTCATCTAGTTTATCAATTTCCGTGTGTCAGTAGCTGTCGGTTGTGCTTGTGTTTTTGGATCGATTATTTGATAGCCTGCGCCGTTTCTTCGGTGGTAGCTGTGTGCTGGAGGTTGTAGGAGGTGTCAGGACCCAGCGTTTCGTGACCCGTAGTTGGTTATCGTCTAGGCAGATTAGTGCTGATCGTGCTCTAGTTCAGAGTTCAAAGGGGCCTGGTGCGTTTTCGTCTGCTTTCTGTGAGGTTTCAATTGGGTTTGTTGATGGTCCGAGCAGGTGAAGACTCTCGCTGGTCATGAGGTTGAAGAAAGCTTCTGCTCAGTGTTTTCTAGCAGAGAGAGAAGGTCGGTTGCAAGTTTCTGTGTCAGCAGTGCTGCGTGAGAGAGATTGCGAGCTGGCCTGTCCACTTTGGTCTCTGTGTATCGATAGGTATCCAATGCTTGAGGAACTCGATGTCATCAGGCAAGTCACGTTCAGTGCGAAGTCTTCAAGGTTTTTCTATGTCATGAAATTCTTTTGTGCAGTTCACTTTGTTTCCAGCATTTTAAACTGTATGTTTTGTTTGAAACTTTAATTTACGTGCCAACTATTTTAAAATGTGCTAGCAACATTCCTAAGCCGTACCCAATTTACTGTTCCACAAATATCAACTCTATGATTGCTTTAGTACATTTGTTTTACTTTTATGCTTAGCCATGCTTAGTCGCATTTATTTTCATCTCACACCTATCACTATAAAATAGAATTTGTGTTAAATGCTTTTGAACTGTGCTTCAAATGTGTGAGTATTACAAATAACTATATATAACTATTTAGCGAGGATAGGTTGAAGTATGAGGAGCTAGGGGACTTTTGGGAAGTCCCTGTGGGCGTACCTCTTGCGGGTATAACTGAAAGATCCGGGCTGAGATTTTTTCGTGAGACTTGTTGTTGGCGTTGAGGATAGAGATGGTGCCTGCCCCGGCAATTAAGGACCGAGTCCTTCGAGCCTTGTACGCTTAGTTGACAACCATGCACACCACGTTACCCTGTATGGGCAGCTGGCTTGATCTTGAAGCTTGCTGAGACTGATTGTTTACCCGTGGGTTGGCGGTGTAGTGTTAGTGTGGTGTAGAGCTCTGACTTCCCACATGAGATCGAGATACCCCACCTGATCAGTGGTAGGCTCTTCACAGCTCTAGGACTTGATTGCGTAGGCTTTTGGGATCTCTATCCTGAAGGACAGATGACGCCAGTTAAAGCTTGTGAACAGGTCTTGTGTGTTTGTCGGGATTACGACGGTAGTTCCCGATGACGCATCTTGTGGGTCCAAGTGCATAACTTCTGCAGAGTTTTAATCGATGCGCATTGCCACGTCCTTTCGGAAGGACACTCCCTGAGTTGTGCTCCTCGTTGAGTAGTTTTGTTTTTCTTCCTCTTCTTTTTCAAATATTTTCGACTTCGGCCTTTGAGCTGTGGCCGAGTGTGAAGATTACATCGACATTAAAATAAACCCTTGTCCGAAATAACGGAGATCTCTGCAGGGCAAGATAATAAAATTTGACAAGTTTGAAAATAAAGCTTTCTTACATACTTTAAATAAAAATAAAATGTTTTAAACTTGCATTTAGCACTTGAGCCATGCCTTTATCCTTGAAACCTTTTACATGCATACATTGTTGTTAGGTAGTACGCGGTTTGCTGAGTATTCGTACTCATGGCTTTCTAATTTGTTGTTTTCAGAGGATACTCTCAGCTTCGACTTCGACTACGTCTCTGACGGTCCGTGACGTCCGCTCCTGCGCTCAAGCTAGCCTGTGTAGAGGAGGTTCGCTACTACTGCCACGTTAATGCTTTCGCTGTTGCTTTTGTCGGATTTACGATAGTGATATATCTGTTCTGAGATATTTTCGGCCTGCGTGCCGATGGACCCCTTTGGAGGATGTTATTCTAATAATTTCACTTTAACCTGTTATTTTCTAATCTTATTTCTTGTTTAATATTTCTGTTATGGTTATTTGATTGATCGCTTGTGATATCGTGCTTGCCAAACTCTTAAGATTGGCAATGTCACGGGAGATCGGAACTTATCGAAAGGTAAGTAAAATCCCGGTCGTTACAATCAGGAACTTGCTCAAGTCCTACTTCATCAACCTGAAAAATGTATGAAATTCCAGTTTAAAAAATTATATACGAAATTGGAGAATTTCAATTATTTTTGCCAATTAGTACCAAACTCATTTGAAGTAAAGGAGAATCAGGTATGTTACCTGAGATGGGTATCGAATTGGGGAATTTCAGTTATATTTGCCCACTAGTACCAAAAACGTTCAAAGTGTAGGACACTCAGGTAAGTTCAGAGAGAAAAGTACAGCAACTAACCTCAATAAATGGATAGTCCTGCAAATACTCCTTGGTGTAGTTTGTAGAAGCTGGAAAGTAGGGGCCACAAAATAGCACCTTTGTAACCTTGCTGTGGCCATTGCTTCCAATTGAACATGAAACTTTTGAGAGGCCACCTGCAATGAAAGAACAGTATGAACAGAGCAATTGGTAGGGAAAAGGTTCTCCTTGGCGAATCACAATTCACAAACTCCACTCTGGGTGATGAAATGCTTCCAATATAACTAGCAACGATGGAGCTGTCCATCCAACCACTGGACTCCAGAAACATGATATCAATTTGACAAAGAAATACACAATTCTGACATTCGCGTGGTCATCACTCTTCCTCATCTTCTAATAAACACGAACCGAATCGACCAAAGTAGCGTTCAGCGCCATTGCTCCAAAGTAATGAACCAATTCGTTGCGCAGCAAGCGAGACCGTTACCAGAGCCAAAATAATACATGGAGACCGGAACGAACCGGGAGGCACTGCAGAAACGGTAGCTAACGGCGGCGCGGCAAGGCATGACACGGGTCCAGCGAATCCAAAGAAAGAGGGAACGACAAGCAGGAGGAGGCAGCCGGTACCTCGCGGAAGAGAGAACGGGGAATCGCGACGGCTCCGACATGCGGCGGCGGAGTTTGTGAGGCGGCGTGGCGGGTGGCATGTGACGCTAGTTGCCAGCCGTGCTTCCGCCATATCTAAAATTGCTAATTTGCTCACAGTTCCGGAGTCATGTGGTCCTTTTATACAGTGTGAGGTGTGAGCAGATGAGCAATAAAAGCTAATAATATTCGCGTGTAATCATTGTATACTTCCTTTTTAAAATCTCATAAACTGGAAAGATTTACTTCAAAATTTTGATTATAGTCCGGGCAGCACTTTGTTCTGAAATTTTGCCCAATACAACACTGCCTCCTACAGCCATGAGAGTAAATTATTGTAGATGAGAGACAAATGTAAACCCTCACCATAAATTTTGGAAACGTATTGCGAGAGACGGTCTCTCCCTGATCCGAGAGACCTCACTCTTCCATTAGACACCTATCAATTCTAATCTCAAAGTAAAGCTTTGTCAGGCCACTAATCCACGTCAGTGATGCCGTTTCTCCGTTACAGCAGGTATTCCGTCAATGGTAGGAAATCACAAACAACGGCATAAGATCGTGCGCGAGCAGCACTATGAGATCACGTGCAGCCGTATGAGATCGCTTCGTCTTTGCTTCAACTTCGCATGATGCCGAATGAGATCGCGTGAAGCCGTCTGAGATCGCGGCAAATTCGTCGCTTCGCTTCTGTTGTGCTCGACATTCTCCAGTGTGGTTCTTGATTATGTATCACTCAACTGTCCAAGAAGTCAATCAAACTTCTCATCCCAATATTGAAATGGCCGATGAGAATTTCAACTTCGAGGGTGGTATATCCGAAGGAGTTGCAACAACAGATTCAAAGGTAAATGGTGTATCTTTATTTGAAAAATTAATGTTACTAGGTAAAGTAGTATCGCAGATAGATAATATGTTACTAGTATATTGTAGAGTATGTAGTCTATTAGTATTATGCTGCACTAGTACACAAAATTTGGTTGATCTGATTTAAACCTTTTCGTAGGTTAATCATCAAACTGCTTCTAATGAACTTGTTTCAAAGGTTGGCATGACTTTCAGTTCAGAGGATGATGCATACAATTTCTATAATGCATATGCCAAAAAAATTGGGTTCAGTATTAAGAAGTGCCATTCTAAATATCGAGTTGATGGCACATTATCTTCCAAGTACTTTCTTTGCAGCAATGAAGGTCATAAGAATGCTAGTCAGTCAAATCCACCAAAAAAAGAGCGTGCTTCAACAAGGTCATGTTGTAATGCTCGTGTTCAATTTTTTATTTTCTGACAAGGTGTTTGGACAGTGCAGAAAGTCGTACTTGCTCATAATCATGTCTTAGCAAGTCCAGACAAGATATATATGCTTAGATCACAACGGCGTATGTCAACTGCCGATGAGCATATCTTAGCAAGATGAGAGAAGCAGGAGTTAAACCAGCTGAGATATATGATTTTTTTTCAGCATTGGTGGTGCGGAGAATGTGCAGTTCTTAAAAATGAATTGCAGTAACTTCATCAGTCATGAGCGCAATAAGTACTTGGAACCACATGATGCACAGACCCTACTGGAATACTTGAAGAATAAACAAGTTGAAGATCCATCTTTCTTTTATACGGTGCAAATTGATAAAGAGACTCGTGAAATATGTAATTTCTTTTGGGCTGATGGTCAGGCGATTGCAGATTATACTTGTTTTGGGGATGCCATATGCTTTGACACTACATTTCAAACAAATAAGTCTAAAATGCCATTTGCTCCGATTCTTGGAACAAATCATGACAAGCAAACTGTTTTATTTGGAGCAGCACTCTTATTTAACGAAAGCACTCAATCATTTGTTTGGTTGTTTGAGAACTTTCTGAAGGCAATGTCTGGGAAGCAACCTGAAACAATATTCATGGATCAGTGTGCTGCCATGGAAAATGCAATTAAGATTATGTTACCGAACTCAAGCCACCATCTTTGTCTGTGGCACATATACCAGAATGCTGCTAAACATCTCAGTCATGCCATTGCCAATAATTGTGATTTTCTCAAGGAATTTAAGAGTTGCATATATGAAGAGAGATCAGTAGCACATTTTAAACATGAAGTGGCAAGACTTAGTGACCACTTACAACCTTCAAAATAATAGTTGGATGGAAAATTTATATGCACTGTGTGAGAAATGGGCTATCGTGTACCGCCATGATACATTTTGTGCAGACATGACATCCACTCAGAGGTCTGAAGGTATAAATAATGTTTTCAAGAAAACATTTTGTAGAAAACTTTCCATTTCAGAACTCCTGGTAGAATATGATAAATGTGCCGCGCGCCTTCATGCAAACGAGTTACTTGAAGATTTTAGATCACGAAACTCAGAACCAGTTCTTTATGTTAAAAACTTGCCATTGTTGAAGACTGCTGCTGAATCATATACAAGAAATTTGTATAGTATTTTTGAGGAGGAATTTAAAAATCAGTTTGTTCTGTCATGCACATTGCAAAGCCACAATGGGACAACAAGCACATACAAAATAATGTCTAGATGGAAGCGAGGATGAAGCTACTGTTATCTTTAGTTCAGATGATATGCAGGTGCTATGTTCATGCAAGAAGTATGATTCTTTTGGTACGTGCACCAGAGAACTTTCTGAATCTAATTCAATTTATTTTTTATTCATTAGCTTTTTAAACTATGCAGGTATGCTATGCAAGAATGTCCTACGAGTCTTCAACCACAATGACATCATCACATTGCCTCCAAAATACATATCTAGCAGATGGACAAAGTATGCAAAAAGAACTTTTTCTTGTGATAAATACAAGTCAGACAGCTTATCATCTAAGAGTGCAGCACTTCTCTCCTGAAAAATTATATCAGTTGCATTAAAATATGCAGTTTCAAAAGAGGCTCTTAAACTTTTGGAGGATGGATTTGATAAGTTGACTCTAGAAGTAGATAATTTACTGAGCAAGGTAAACTTGAATGTGAATGAGACTCCGCAATATTTTCTGGAGTGTACGAAAGAAGTTGCAGAAACACGCATATCATTCAGAGTGCCTCCACAAAAAAGAGGTCCAACACTGAAAAGAAAGAAAAATGTACTAGAAGGAGGAAAGAGAAATGTCACCAAAAATACAAGAAAGAATGGTACGCATATTCACGAGCTATAAATATCTCATTTTTTCTGCCAATTCATTTTCTTCTCTTGTATACAGCAGAGGGTCCAGATGCATCAAACAATTTTTCTGTCAGAACTTTACAGCCAAGTGTACGAGAACCAAAGCTTAATGTTTTGTTTATTCATTTGATTATTCCATGGGTTAACACCTCTTTGTCGGATTATATATGCTTGGTCCAGGAATAGTTCAACTCAAATGCTGTTAACAGTGCTGCTCCAGTGATGACAAACAATATGATGCTGTTTGGAGATAATGCCTTGATGTTTGCTCCACCAGTACGAGGAGAATTCACATATCTTTTACTTCAAGCTGAAGAAGTGCCTGCCTCTCGACGCTTACTAAACTTTGATGAATGAACTGGAATATGTGGTGACGTTCGTGCGCTTTTTGCAACTCATTGGAAGCAAAGACTTATGTTTATGCTGCTAATATAGAATCATTGTGTCTACCCTTCTTTTTGTTTTGGTTATTATAAAAAAAATTCTATTATGTTAGTATACATTTTCATTATGTTTTGTGCTAAATACACTACAACAAATTTGGTAATCTATGACTCGTATTTTGTCATAGATTGAAAAAAAATCATCATTAAATGGCATCTGTGACAAAAACTCATTTCGTCATGTATCTCGTCTGTGGCATTCCCAGATCGTCACAAAATAGCCCAAGCCCAATCCAGGCCTAGATTTTCGTGACGAATTAAATCATCACAATCTTTCATGACCAAAGATAGAAACCTATTCACATTCCGGTTTTTGTGCCCATAATTTTCAATATTGCTCAACCCACGTAATACAATCTCATGTATCCAAATTTCAAGAGACAATATATATTAATACATATATTAAACTTCATCTCATTACATATAAATGTTACGATCCAACACCACATACAACAACATAAGTTTTTATCAGCATGATTACAATCTAAGTTTCATCTAGAACAATACCAAACTTGCTTGAATGTGACTTGGCACAAGCTCAAGTTTTGCTTTAATCTCAACTTGGCTCTTAGCATCACAGTGACCTCACTGACTTGGCGCTTAACAAGTTGAAGTGCCTGTGGAATGTCACAAAGAATATGTGAGGTGTAAGCAAGTAACTACATGACAAGCTTGTTACGAAATATCTAGGTACACAAAATTTTGCGCTTCTTACATAAATAATAACAGTGCTAGTAACAACTAACAATGCTTAATGCTATAATCCTCTGAAAGTTTAGTGCCTCCTATTTTCAAACTGTGCACAAGCATACTTATATATAGAAAATAAATGGAAACAGAAAATTCCCTGCATTCAATTTCTACTATAATCAATAGCTTTTGGTCTTTGCCTCTTTTCCAGTAGGGAAATGTTTCTAAGACAACTCTCGGTAGTACCTGTATAAAGGAATGTGGATAAAAGATTTAGAAGTATTACTACTCTAGTTGAAAGCCCATGCGTTGCCACAGATAAAAACAGCCCAGTTCAAACAAAATTATTTGCGTTAATATTACTTAGATTAACTGACATATCCTAAAGGGTAACACAAGATTAGATACCATTCATATTCTGAGCTGAGCAGTAAGATAAACCATCTACCTATTGTGACACGATGACCTCTGAAGTTTGACCGCGGTGATGGTGACCTCATTGTCAACTGTAGAAATCTGGGCACATATATGAAGTTGAAAAGAGTTTCCTATATAGAGAATGAAAACCAGCGAATCAAAGTAGGAGCATAATTCAGATCATCAATAAGATAAATCTTATTTTCACTTGCATATCTACAACCCAAATAATACTTGATGTTTGTGTGGAATATTTTCGTGATATAGAAATATCTTTCACTAATTTTCCCCTTGAACTATATAACTTTGGCCCTCCATTAGAAAGACTGAAATACAATCTGATTTTAACAACCAATTTCAGCTTCCTCCTAATTTTCTGACACATCACACAGAAGTGAGCTAGTACTAATAAAGCAGTTAAAATTAAAATAAAGGAGATGAACTAGTAATAATAAAGTGACCTGGCTTCTTCATTGCCTTAGATGTGGTGCTATGCTGCTCATGGAACGGAGATGTGGACTGCATTACCTTGACTGAAGCAGGGCACAGCAGCCCACGATCCCTGTATTAGTAGTAGCCTGTCCCGCTGTCCGTAGCTTAATGCCATGTTCTGTGCCTCCGCCCCTGCGCACGCAGAAGAGAGAGAGAGAGAGAGAGAGATCATGGTGGTACCTCGCTGCCGTTTTCTGTACCGCACAAGAAAAAGGACGCCCCCTGCGCACGCGGACCAGAGAGAGCGGTGGAGCTTGCACCGCCACCACGAGCTTGTGCAGCCACCTCACATCCCACAGCCTCTGCCTCCCTGCACACGCGGGTCTGAGGGAGAGATTGGGGAGCGCAGGGGGGGGAGGGGGGCGTAGCAGCTAGCTGCCGACACCACTGAGCTCACCTTCCGCCGCCTCTGGATTCAACACACGCAGATCTGATGAGGAGCAAGGGTCTGGAGGGAGAGAGAGGTGGAGGGGATGAATCGGACTGGGTACTGTGGGTTAGTGTCTCTTCCTGGCATTTGAATTTATTGACGCTGAGAGCCGTCAGATTTAATCCAACGGTCTAGCATGAGACATACTACATAGTTCGATTTGAGCTATGATGAGTTGAATCAGATATTATATTTGTTTAATATTTAATATTTTTCTAAATAATTAAATAAATAGACCATTTTCAAGTAAAAAAAGCAACATATTTTTGGTAATACAAAATATATAGTTTCTGTTCTGTAGGAGTTTCATAAAATGGAACTCATTTATATTTTCTACACAAAAAATATGTTTCCTACTACCTCCGTTCTAAAATATAAACATTTCTAGGTTTCGATAAAATCAAATTCTTCTAACTTTTACTAATAATATCTAAAAATATACATAATTTTTAATATCAAAATATAATTTTTATGAAAACTTATTTCACAATGAATTCAAAAAATATAATTTTTATATAATAAAACATCATTAGTTTTTGATTATTAATGGTCAAAGTGATAAATGTTTGATTTTGACTAAATCTAAAAATGTTTATATTTTGGAATGGAGAGAGTATTTTTTAATTAACTAACTCAAGTACCTTTTTGACCAAATTTGCAACATCATGAATCTTATGGATCCCAATATTTTTTTCAATAGTAGATTGAAGAACATATTGTTATAGAATATATTTTCTCAGATACAAGGCATGACGTAATCCATATTGTTTCTATGCCAATAGATTGTGACAAATTGAAGGTTCCGTCATAAATTACGGGCTTGGAAGCTAAATTGTGATGAATTATGTAAAACGTCATTGATTAGTAGCTAAATTGTGACGACTTTGGTAAAACGTCATTGATTAATGGCTCAATTGTGACGAATTTGATAAAACATCACTAATTAGTGGGCTGCTATCACATCAATGACGATTTTTGAATTCGTCGTGCCGAATACGTCACAGATTAACATATTTCTTGTAGTGATATTAGTCACTGGTGAATGCTCAAATGCTCCAAAAATGTTTGCGTGTAGCTTTATTATTTTATAGTATACAAGTGTTCGACATTGGTAACAATATTATGAACCCTCAGTATTCTGAAAACTCTGGTAAAATTTCAGAATTATATGTAGAACGATTTGGTATTGTAAATTGTGAGATTACAAAACAACTAAACAACTTTCTCATACGTATAGCTGGGCCTTCACGCTACCATGGAGGTCCCCGTATAGCTCATGCGGAACGCGCGATCTCATGCGGTTGTTCCAATCGTCGGCCACTGACGAACGGCCTGCAGCCTTAATAGAGAAACAGCGTCATTAGACGTAGATTAGTGGCCTGACGGTGCTCTACTTTAAGATTAAAATTGACAAGTGTCTAATGGAGGAAGGGGCTCTCTCGGATCAGAGAGAGACCCGGTCTCTCGCAATTCGTTTCCACAAATTTCAGCTTGGCGCTATGACATTAACCTAGCTGGAATTGTTACAGTTGCCATTGAGACAGTATAGTAATTCTACTCCATCCGTTCCAATTTACAATCATTTTAGACTTCAACATTTTTCTCAAATCATTTGTTATTCTTCTAAATGCACATTTCTCCATCCTAATATTATCTATCTCCTTGTTTATTGTGGATTGTAAATCTTTAGCTTTCCTTAATTCTCGTTCTCAGAGGTAGAATGATAAGTAAATTGAAATGAAGTGCCCGCTTTGCGGCATTTCTATGTGCAACACTGAAGAAGTTCATCAGATGGATAAGTACATGAAGAAGTACCTAGGGGAACCCAATACTGATATCAGAGTCTCCATTTACGGTAGGAAAAAATGTTTGTGGGCTATATAAAACAAGGTGAATTTAGTAATTATGAAGCCATAAGTGCAGAATGATGCCATTTGCCAATGGAGACCCCCATATAAGTTCTTGCACAATGCAGCAGAACATTATTTACCTAAATGATTGTTTCTCCGATGCAAAAATCTAGAATAATATGGTACACAGATGAGAAGTTAGTAAAAATCTGGTCGAAAGAGTAGAGACGAGATTCATTAGTGAGTTACTCCACCTTCTTGTCTCAAGGAGGTAAACTTCAAATAACAAATGCAGTTCTTTCAGCTTAAAACTTAATAGATTGAGCAATGTGATAAGTATAGGAAATGCTATTTATTCAGCCTTAAATGGAAAGAAGCCTGGCACATGGTCACTAGGCCAAAAAAAAAAAAAAAGGAGGATTAGGTGTTATTAATCTCAAAATTCAAAATGAAGCCCTCCCTATGAAAAACATGCACAAGTTTTTCTCTAGGATAAATGTTCCGTGGGTGCAGTTGGTATGGGAGAGAACCTACAGCGATGGTAAGCTGTGCAGCAATAAGAAAAAGGGTCTTTTCTGGTGGAAAGATACATTACAGCTATTGGACAAATTCAAAGGAATGATACAAGCACAGGCATATTATGGTACAACAATCTATTTCTGGAATGATATATGGAATGGGCATATTAAGTCACAGCTTTATCCAGAGCTCTATTATTTTTCACCAAACAAGGATATATAACATTCACATAGTCTGTCAAATGTGACCACTTTATATGAGCATTTTCATCTTCCATTATCACAGGAAGCTTATCAACAATTTCCTGACATTCAACTCTGCCGGTAGTATCTACATCATAGTACCACGCAGATGATTATATCTAGAGTTACATTTAGGGTTCCAGGAAGAATTATTCCTCTATTAAATCTAATAAACAAATGATTGGTTGCACCAATCTACAACTGGTTGTGAGATTCTTCTTATCAGCTTAAACACAAAGTATTCTTTTCGCTAATCTTAAAGGACGGAGTGAATACAAGGAATATGCCTAAGGAGAAATGTGATCGTGGACTACTATGCCTGTGAAATGTGCATACTACATCAGGACGAAACATCTTTTTCTGTATTGCAGTTTTGCAAGATTATGTTGGGCTCCCATTGGAGTAAATATTTATGGCCAAAGAAGAGCACAGCACACCTTTAATGCCATCAGAAGACAATTATCTATCCCCTTCTCTATATTGAAGCATTTGGAGAACTAGAAATGACTGACTTTTCAACAATGAAGCTACAACTATTGAAAAATGCAAAAGCAAATCTAGACATGAGCTTAGCCTAGTGCTTTTAAGATCGATCAAAGCAAATTCCCCAGTATTAGAGACCGGTTAGGATCAGTGTAGCTTTGTGTTTTTTTTTTTTTTTTTTGCTTTCCTTTTCTTTGATTCTTTTGTAACTCTGTTTTATCTCAATTAATATAATCAGTAAGGGCCTGTCCTCCTGTTTCCTTCCAAAATAAAGTTGCTTCATGGATAGCAACTACTATGAGTTAGTACTATACGATCCAAATGCATATAACAAAGAAACGGTTGCACCTAACTGGACACTGATTGCACTATAGAATTGTCTGTTATCTTCTGCCGTGCCTTCATTGTTCGGTTTGGTTGTCAGAATCGCTCCGATCGGGTACCTAATAATTTATAAACAGGCGTGCTTCACGTGAGAGACTCGTGATCATGCTTGCTTTTGTGGGACTCCATAGAGCTGATTTGTAAAGACGAACTCAAACGGTGAGCCATCTACCATCCGTTGTTTGCATAGAACAAAGTATATACTATTTATAATAGGGCAAAGTCTAATTTACTCCTCTCAACTATAGTCAATGTCCAAATAACCTCTAAACTATATTTTGATTTATTTTATTTCCTCAAAACATGATTTTAGGTCAATTTATCCTCTCATGCAATTTATCTTTTTTAATTCGTCGTACATGAGCGTAATCTTAAGATGAAACATTATGATATAATAAAGTACATCATAACACATAAGAAAAATATGTCCTGAATTTTTTTACTATTATTTTGCATATAGTTTTTAATCACAAATATTAATTTGTTATGAAATGTCTTTCCATATAATAATATTACTAAAAAATATAATCATTTTTAACATGTATTATGATGCGCTTTATTATCTCGTAAAATTTTCTTTGAAAATCATTCTTGTGTAATGAGAAATTAAAAAGACAAATTGCATGAGAGGGTAAATTAACTTAAAATCATATTTTTGTGAGGTAAAATAAACCAAAATATAGTTTAGAAGGTTATT
>BCLG01000741.1:25361-45503 GCA_001602295.1 Zoysia matrella | reverse complement strand
GGTAGAATTAACACCAATTTGAGAAGCAAGTATACCAAATCATAAACATTATGCCTATTTGTTGCCACAAGCTTAACTGAGAGCTCAACAAGATTATTTATACCTTGAAAGCTATCTTGCCTTCTCATATCATCAATCTAGTTATCAAGTTGTATTTTAAGTCTTACCAAATCTAAGCTTAAGAATTTGAAAGATTCAAGGCTATACAAGAAAGTAACTCCATATTAACCTCATCAAACCGAGTATCAAGCTCTTGAATAATTTGATCAATGATGCCAATATATACTTCTCTTTTAAAATGATCATCATTTGTTTGAATTGCAACAAACCGAGCTGATCTTTCAAAAGGCACATAATTACCATCTATTGAAGAAACTTGGATACCATGCTTGTTGCAAAATGAAGTAACTCTTTGAAAGAATAAAGCCCACCCATCGGACCTCAATTGTTGCATTCTATTCTTGATCACAGTAATAAGATATAATGCATTAAGAATATCTTGATCTCTCTTTGTAAACACAATGATAGATCATTAGTGTATCCAAGAATGGTCACCATCAAATGATTCAAATAACAACACCACAGCATGCATTCTTGGCCAATCTCTCTTTTGTGAAACATCTTGTCCAAGACTTATGAGTACATCACGGATGGCTGTATACATACTAATAATGTTGACAATAGTTTTATAATGAGAGCCCCATCGAGTCTCACTGGGCCTAGCTAACCGCATTTCTTGATTTAATCCCCTTCTAGTATCTATGTCACCACATTTAGTTACCTTCAAGATATTTTGAAGATTAACATTTTGAAGCATGTCATGTCGCTTGCAAAAAATTCCAACAATGTTAAGCAAGATAGATACTTGATCAACAAACCAAATACACTCATCATTTCCTTTTGCAACATCAACAAGAACTAGTTGCAATTGATGTGCAAAACAACGAATGTAATAAACTGAAGGTGACTCTTTCAAGAACAATGTTTTTAGCCACTTGATTTCTCCTCTCATATTGCTAGCCCCATCATAACCTTGCTCACGAATTTGAGTTAATGTCAAATGGTGAGCCACAAGTAAAGCTTGAATTGCTTCTTTAAGTGATAAAGAAGTAGTATCTTCTACAGGCACAACTTCGAGAAAGTGCTCACATGGTCTTCCCAATTTATCAACATAACGTAAACAAACAGCTAGTTGTTGTCTATGTGAAACATCACTTGCCTCATCAGCTAAAATTGCATAGTGGTCATCACCAAGCTCTTCAATAATTTTCTTCTTAGTTTCTATGGCACAACATTGAATAATTTCCTTTTGTATATCTGGACTAGTCAAAGTGCAATTGGATGGAGCATTCTTTAAAACATACTTATCCACCTCTCCATGATTTGATGCCAACTATTTCAAAAGCTCAATAAAATTCCCTCTATTGCTAGACTCTTCACTTTCATCATGCCCACGAAATGCCAATCCTTGACTCAAAAGAAACGTTAAGCATCTTAAGTGAATAAGCCAATTAAATTTTATAAAGCCGCTTCTTCCCACTACTCACTTCTACAATTCTATCATCAATTGCGGCACCAGGAGTCAAATAAGAGTTGTACTTTTCTTGGGCTGCATTGTGTGCACTATCAACACTACTCACATGCTTATCTAATGCATCATCTCTATTCCAATTACTCCATCCACCATGAGTATACGGAGTTTTCTTTCCTTCTTTTCTAAACAAGAAGCATACAAAGCAAACGACAGCGTCTTTCTTGATACTATTTTCAATCCATTGATATTAATGAAACCATAGAATATTGAATGACCAATATCTAGTGCCACTTTTTTTTCTTGAATTGATGTGCATAAGAAATAGACCTTTCAAAATATATGCTCTTTGTTACCATGGGCAATCTATCAGCAGGATCTTGTGGAAGACGATCTAGATCATAAAGCGGTGGTGGTGGCGGTGGTGATGGCATTGTGCCACCACTGCCCTCATGCTCTTCACTTTCTTCTTCCTCCAAAATGACATTCTCTCCACTGGTTCTTGAGGTATTATTCAAAGAAATTAGAGCCAAATTATCTCCACTTATTCTTGAGGCATTGGTTGAAGGAACAAAGATCTAATCTCTTCATTTGAACCAAGAATGTAACGACCGGGTCTTTCTTACCTTTCGATAAGTCTCGATCTTCTGTGACCTTGCCAATCTCAGGAGGTTAGCAAGCACGACATCACAAGCGATCAATCAAGAAACCATAATAAAAGCATTAAACAAGAAATGAGAATAGAAAATAGCAAGTCAAAGCAAATTTATTAGAATGCAATCCTCCAAAGGGGTCCATCGGCACGCAGGCCGAAAATATCTCAGAGCAGAATGATCATATCAAGAAATCTACAGAAAAGCAGCAACGAAAGCATCATCATGGCAGCAGCAGCGAACCTCCTCCACACAGGCAAGCTTGAGTGTAGGAGCTGACTTCACGGTTCGTCGGAAACGTAGTCAAAGTCGTAGCCGTGAGTATCCTCTGAAAACAACAAATTAGGAAGCTATGATTACGAATACTCAGCATACCGCGTACTACCTATCAAATGTATGCATGCAAATGGTTTCAAAGGTAAAGGCTGGCTCAAGTGCTAAATAAAGTTTAAAACATTTTGTTTTATTTTAAAGATGCAAGAAAGATTTATTTTAAATTGTCAAACTTTATTATCTTACCCCGCAGGGATCTCCGTTATCCTGGATGGAGGTTCATTTTAAATGCCGATGTAATCTCCACACCCGGTCACAGCTCAAAGGCTCGAGTCCAAAACATTTTGAAATAGAAGAGGAGAGAAGAAAACAAAACTACTCAACAAGGAGCACAACTCAGGGGGTATCCTTCAAAAAGGATGTGGTAATGTGCATTGACTATACTTCTGCAGAGTTTATGCACCTGTACCCACAAGAAGTGTCATCGAGAACTACTGTCGTAGTCTCGACGAACACACAATACCCGTCTACAAGCCTCAACTGGCGTTATCCGTCCTCTAGGATAGGGATCCCAACTGCCTACGCAATCAGGTTCTGGAGCTGTGAAGAGCATACCACTGATCAAGTGAGGTATCTCGATCTCATGTGAGAAGTCATAGCTCTACATCATACTAACACGTCACCGCCAACCCACGGGTAAATAACCAGTCTCGGCAAGCTTCAAGATCAAGCCACTACCCATACAGAGTAACGTGGTGTGCATGGTTCTCAATTGGGAGTACAAGGCTCGAAGGACTCAGTCCTTAATTACCGGGGCAGACACTCTCTTCAACCTCAACGTCAACAACCAACAAATCTCACAGAAAGATCCCAGCCTGGATCTTTCCGTTGTACCCGCCACAGGTACGCCATAGGGACTTTTCAAAAGTCCCCCAGCTCCTCATACTCTATCCTGCCCCCGCTAAATAGTTATGTATAGTTATTTGCAAAACTCACATATTTGAATCATAGTTCAAAATCATTTAACGCAAATCTCATTTTTATAGTGACATGTGTGAGATAGAAATAAATGCGACTAAGCATGGCTAAGCATAAAATAAAATAATTATTCGAAAGCAATCCTAGAGCTCACATTTTGTGGAACGTTAAATAGGCATGCTTAGGAGTCTTTCTAGCATATTTTAAAAATAGTAGGCATGCAAATTAGAGTTGCAAACAAAACACGCAGTTTAAAATACTGAGTACAAAAGTGATCGAAGAATGCGGCTTGCCTGGTAGCTCAGAATCATAGTCGAGATCCGGGTCGTTAAACTGAGCGGGCTCGCGATACTCCTCCTCAAGATCATCAACTAAACACAACACCAACATGGGTGAGACTAGTACGCGACTTTTAATTCGAATAATTAAATTCAAATTTAAATTACTAGGCTAAACGTGCTAAACGTTCCTTAAAAAATTCTACACGACATTCTCGACGACACGAATTTAACGAAACAATTTTGAGAATCTTTTGAGACTAAACGGAGTTCTCCAAAATCTCTGAAGATTTAGACTACGAAAAACTAAAATAACCACAAATCGATTAGCCTAAAGGAACACACGGGACGCTCTGCTCTTCCATCTAATTACCCTCACGAGCAACCAACTCAATGATCTACGGAAAACACGAGAGGGATAATCTGATTTCTCACCACAGATCGAAGCGCAGTGCATTGGGAACGGCGACGAAACGGCGCACACGGGTGGAATCGGTCGCGCGTAGGGTCGGAGACGGGAACAGGCGACGCGATCGAGGTGATCGATGGGTCGTTGACGGGGATCGGCGTTGCGATCGAGGAAGCAGAGAAATCGCTCGTACCCGAGGCGGAGCCGCGCGCGAACGGAGTCGAACTGTGACGCGCAACCGAGGAAGCTGAGAAATCTCTCGGGAACGGCGTGCGGCTGCGTTGGAGCAGTGCGCGACGTGCGATGAGGTTGGGGGCGATTTGGATCGGCGAACGGTTCCAGGGCGAAGCGCCCGCTTGGCCAACTGCTCTGCTGGAGACTTGGGAAGAGGACAAAAATGAGGGAAGAGAGGGGTTGGTGGAAAAGGGTAAAATAGAGGGGGTATTTATAGAGGAGGTTAATGGGGGAGGTTTGAAAATTAATTAAAGACTTTGATAATTAATTAGGGAGTTAATTATAGGATGTGGGAATTGATCTCGACCCAACAAAAGCCCGTGGACTAAAATTATTCCGGTGCAAAAAATTAAAAGGAGAATTTCGAAATCGAACGGAATGAATTTGAGATAATCTTCTCTTTAATTAATTTGAAAATTTCGGGATGTTACAAAGAGCAACTGCACTCGTGGACTGAACTGAAGGCGAAGATGAAGAAGTTTTCTTTGCAGCAATTTTCCAGAAAATTGCTGCAATATCTCCATCTTCACAAATCTGCAATCAAGCAATTCAATTGTGCAAAAAAGTTACCAATTTGCTATGCTAGAAATCTTAGAATGAAAATTAAAAAAGAGAAATTAATCTGGTAACCTGGTCTTGCTGCAGTG
Source organism: Zoysia matrella (assembly GCA_001602295.1). Taxonomy (NCBI): domain Eukaryota; kingdom Viridiplantae; phylum Streptophyta; class Magnoliopsida; order Poales; family Poaceae; genus Zoysia; species Zoysia matrella. The sequence goes on along the minus strand of BCLG01000741.1, from coordinate 40,500 downwards.
GAGTGAGAGGAAGAGGATGCCGCCGCCGTGTCACTTGCCAGCCCGCAGCTGCTGCCACCTCCCGCCCCCCGCCGCAAGCACTCCCGGCCACGCGCCGCGCCCCTACCGCGTGCTCCCCGCAGCCCTGCCAATGCGCACTGCAAGCGCTCCCAGTCCCGGCTGCGTGCCGCTAGCGCTCCCAGTCCCGGTCGCACGCGCCACGCCACCTGCTGCGCATGCCGTGCCACTGCCGTCACCCAAACCCTAGCACTCGCGGCTCGCCTTGCGTTCGGTTTGACTGTTGCTCGCACGGATGGGGGCCTGGGGGCTGCTGTGCAGGGGGTGCTCCTTTGGTGGGCCAAATCCAGGGTGGTCCACGGCCCACCCGCCAGTTCCGCCACTGACAACAACGACAATTTAAGAGAGGGTGTATCATTTTTATTTGTGGAAACTTGTGAACGAAAGATATATAGCTAGGATTGTTTTGTATCAAGCTCCAATTCGAGTTCCATTTAATGTAATTGAACATAAGTGTGGGCTTTGCCTTCTTACACTTAACGGATTGCTATTACTGTTATTCTAAAACAGAGCAATTTCCTTTTCACTGGTTCCTTGCATTAATATGAATATTAGATATGAAAAAAGATCATGAGCTATTCCTTAAGTTCTTCTCTGGAGTCATGAAAAAATGAACTCCATGACATTTTGATTTCCATACTGAGCAATAGTTGACGAGCATAGAAAGTGCGTAAGTTCAATATATAGTGTGTGATTCTTTATTTTAAACAAACATTGCAAAACAGTTCAGATAAGCCCTGTTTTTTTAGTTAACCATAGGTGACAATCATTAAGGGAAGTCTTTCACTTTTGTGAACTAAATAGCACTACTACAAAAAACAGTCTCTGCAGGCGGCTAAACCTGTTTCTATAGGCAGCCATTTTCAGTTCCGCTGCCATTAGTGAGCCTGTAGAAATGAAACATCTATACACGCGTTTAAGTGGCCCACCTACAGTAATAGCCTTAATGTAGGCGGTTATCTTAAATAACCGCTTGCATATATCTTAAACAATCGCTTGAACTAATGTCCTTAGTGCAGTCGGATATCTTACACGACCGCCTGCGCTAATATCCTTAGTGCAGACGGCTCCTTAAGCAAACCGTCTGCAGTGTAGGGTCCAAAATCTAAGCGGTCTGCAGCGTCGACCGCCTGCAAAAGTATTTATTATTTGTTTAAATACTTTTATACAGGATATTCAATTCTTTTATACAACATATTGAATTCAATATTTCATCAAAGTAATCTAAAGGATGATTGGAACACAAACAACTATCTATTACAAAACAATTATATACATGTCACATTACATAGCATCCAACCACAAATCCGAGTACATCAATATAATCTTAAACCTATCATACAAAGACAAATGTGGGTACAAAAGAAATTTATTATTTTTCCTTTCAAAAAATACTCTATCCTGGTGAATAATCTCTTGACGGATAAAATAGCATAAGTCACTTCGGATGGAGTCAACTCCTATAAGCTCCATGTCTCTTTCCCAAGGCCATTTTTCATCGACATTGGATTGTTGTAAATGAAAAGATGATAGATAATTACTATATCTTTAATAACAATTAAACTATGTATTCTTGATAACTTTCATCCTCACGATTCACTCTATAATATCCAGTAATCCTAAGGTACTAACAGACATAGTATCTTCACATAGGACAGTGTCGGGAGGTTGCTTATGACACTTCAAACAAAAACAAACTAAATAAGTTAAAAATTTGAGATAATTACTATTACATATGAAAACAAGATGCTTTTGTTACCAGAAAATCATAGCGTAGAGTTAGCTTTTCCTTTCCTTGAGGATGGACCTTGCCAAGTTTAATGTAAAATTTATAAGCACTATATAAATGCAAAAAATGATTATAAAATGGAAATAAATTATATTATAATAAGTATCCACCAATATACATGCAGAAAGTACGCTCAATTTTCTAAAATATTTACGAAATCTTTGTATTGTTCTTTGGGGTAATTGAGTTTGTCAAAGACTGCCCTTTTTGCCTCCATTGTTTTTATAAGGATACAAATATAGTGATCGCTACATAAATAAAGAAAGCATTATGTAACTTTTTATGAAAATAAGTCGAGTGTAGTGCTGAAACTTACTTAAAATTATAAGGGCCATTATATCCTTCTTACCATCATTCACAAAGTTATGCATCGCTCTTCCTATATATGCCGCCACTTGCAACATTCTCTCTTTGATTATTTTCTTTGTCTTATTTTCAAAATGCTTCTTTGTCATCTTCTTGTGTTGCTCTGAATTTTTATTGAATTTTATGTCAAAATTGACTTGAGAAATCTGTGTTGAATCGAGGATCCCCATCTGCAGTTTTCCTCTGCTTCTGATTATCTAAGAATATCATCCTACATATAAAAGTTACTATTTATTAGTATGACATCTCGTACTAATTTCTTAAAAGCACTTAATTAACATCTAGAAAGTATCACTTACAGACACCACACTGTTAGGAGGTTGATGTCGAGCCTCTCTTTCTGGAAAACAAGGAATAAATCTTCAAAACTGAAAGATTAAGTCCTCTCTCCACTCCAAAATTCATTTGTCGGCACATGAAAGAGGACATGAGTGAACCCCAAAGCACTTGCCTATATGTACCAATCATTCAATCTCCTCAATGGAAAATGTAGCTTACTGAGTTGCACCGAGGTTAAAAATGGTTTGCCTTTCAAATATTTTTCAGGCACATCCTCCTTACGCCATATTGGGTCATTTCTTCCCAGCTTTATATCATCTCTGGTCTAGAATTCTCCATCCTCCTCCCAACTTTCAATAAATATCTCCTCTTGAACGGAGAATGACTTTCTTTGCAATCCTTGGAGATACTTTCATGTGCCTGCCTGAAAGTAGCCTAGAGGTGGGTGAATGGGCCAACCTAAAAATTTCCTGCAAATTAAGACATAAACAAAGTTGTCAGTCCTTTACCGAATGCTCCAGCCTCTGGCTGGACACTCTAACGTCGGACACTTCGGTTCTTTGCCGGACACTCCAACGAACCTGTAAACTTTGAGTGCATAAATTTAAGCTAGATTTAAAAATCTACTTGAACCAAAAGACAACGCGGAAGTTCTAAAGCAAACAGGAATAGGTAAACAAGACTAGAACGAGCTAACCTAATAGATTGATGCCGAAAAGTAAACAAAATGAGTAAGAGATCTCAAACCGGTTGGAAACAAAGAAGCACACTAAGGATTCTAAGTCTCCGTTGAGAGGTTCACAAGGAACCGGGTTTCACTCAACCCTTTTTCTCTCTCAAGATGACCACTAAGGTAGAGATGAGTGCTTCACTATCAGATCCCTTTCGAGAGGGCAATACAAACTTTCTAGGGCTTCATCACACGAGTTGGGAGCTCCCGACCACACCTAGTCATCTAGGAGCTTGAAGCTCCAAGAGTAACAAACTCGAAATAAAACTTCCACCTCCCCAAATGCTCGTTGGAATCAAAGGGATGCTCTCAAAGCCTTGAAAGATTACACTCTCACTTCCCTTGCTCAAATCTAATCAAGAAAGCCTTAGCAGGAGTGTGAGAGAGTGAGAGAATAAGCTCAGTGTGTTCAGGTCAAAAATGAGGCTAAGAGATTGTTTTGTTCGTTGGGGAGGAGTATTTTATACTCCTCTCCTTTGAAAGAGTCGTTGGGGTGTCAGAACCTCCGGACTCTCCGGCTCAGGGCCGAACACTCGGGCACCGGAGTCTCCAGCTCCAGGCCGAACACTCTGACACATGTCAAGGTGGTGAAATTTAAACACCAGAATCTCCGGCCTGGGGCTGGACACTCTGACAAGGGTTGCTCTAGAAAACTTTTACAGAGCTCGGAGTCTCCGACCTAGGGCCGGACACTCCGGCAAGGGATTCTCTGGACTCAGTGAAAAAAATACCCGGAGTCTTCGGCCAGGGGCCCGACACTCTGGCGAGGGGCTCTCTGGTGTCCAAGGAAAAAGACCCGAAGTCTTCGGACTGGGGCTGGACACTCCGGCAAGGGGTCCTCTAGACTAGAATAAAATGGGTCGGTGTCTCCGGCATAGGGCCGGACACTCCGGCTAGGTGTGTTCTAGAAATGGTGTTTTGTAGAAATTTAGAGCATTTGCTTCGGTTCTTCCACTTAATTTCTCGTCCCTCTTAATAGTACGACATGCCTAAACTCAAAGATTAAAATAAAACTGTAAGAATCTTCAATAAGCTTGGCTTTAGACACGTCTCTTCTTTTCTCTCTTTTTGAGTACCTACCGTTCTTCAACAACTCAATAGAACGTGTTAGCTCTTTAGTTACATTGTTATTTATCACCAAAACCCACAAGGGCCTAGATGCACTAACAATCTTCCCCTTTTTGGTGATTGATGATAACATAATTAAAGCTTTAAGAGATATATAAAAACAAGGTTTTAGATGCTTTGATACAGGGAGCTCCCCCTCAATGTGTTCATATAGATCAAGAAATGGCATGACAAGCCAAGGTGCACATACTTCAAAGATAAATTTGTGAGGGCTCCCCCTATATCAATGCATCCGTGGGGTGCAACTAGTGTGTGTGACAATAATATATATGTGATGCTCATGACAAGATAGAATCAAACAAATGCAAAGCAAGAAAGTAAACAAGCTACAATACAACAATACATGATAATAAAGATACGAGATCTTAAGATTACAATCATCCAAATATTCTTAATACAAGTCCGACACACACTCAGAATAGATGGCAACGATAGATTACTACTTCCCCCTTTGGCATCACATCACCAAAAAGGAGAAAAGAAGTGAAGAGAAGCTCAATAGAACTCATAGTCTTCAATTTCTGCACCACCACCGTCACCGCCATCATCTCCATCATGGTCATCTTCATCATCATCATCCTCTTCCTCTTCCTCATACTCTAGATCACCTTCCTCACTTGGATCTTCGGCTTCTCCAGCAACCTCTTGTGCAAGGTGGTAGGGAGCCCAAGGATTCGGCTTCGGCTCAAAAGGAGAGGGAGGAGAGTACTCACGAGAAGGAGTGAACTGAAGATCAGCTTGGGCACAAAGCCTCTGAACCTTGTCCTCTAGATAAAAGAAGCGCTCATATGACCTATGAAAGTGCTTCTCAGACTTTCTGGCTTGAAGGAGCAAAGGTTGAGGATGAATCTAAGAGCTCTAGAGATGAGAGAGCTCTTCTTCCTTGAAGCTGGGTCTTGCCGAAGCGAGACCTAGTATAAGTGGAGGGTGCTTCAACAAGAGAATCAGCATGAGCAAAAGGAACAGCTATGATCTTGATGGGGTGGACCCTATAGGGACTATGGACTTTGTCATGAGATAGCTTAAAGCCACATGTTCGCTCAATGAGGGCCATAATGTAGGGAGCATAGCCACAACTCTTCGATGAAGTGATGGAGTTCTCAATGATAGAAGAGTAGATGAAACCAAACACACTAAAGCCCTTTTCCTTGTTCAGATGGTCTTGCATACATGAGAGCAAAATCTTTGTGCTGTGCAAGACACTAGTAGCATCACCACTATTAGGGTCTAGTGTGTGACATAAAAGAGCTGTGAGAATCTTGTAGTATGGAGACATGCCATAGACCATTCCATAGATAGGAGGCCCAAAATTACGGTCATACATGAAAGTTATCTCCTCATTGTTCAATGTCATTCCTCCATGCACATTTTCCTTGTCAAGATCATCATCATCAAACCCCAGAACTGAAGCAAAGAACTGATGAGTTGCATCAAAACGATTTCCTTCAAGGCTCCAATGCAGCACCTCATCAGCTCCAATGTGATCAATCCAAAGGGTGGAATAAAACTAGGCTACGAGCTCCTCATTCCAATCATGCTTGAAGCCTATGATCCTCTTCACATTTCTGGCTTCACACATCCTAATCACCTCATCAAACACATGATACTTCTTCCTCTCCATATAGTCCCAATCAATCCACTTCATAGGGGTGGTTCTGTTCTTTTTCTTGGCATAGATCACAGATCTGTACCAATCAAGCTGAAACATGTTATGAAACCTGTGATTTGCCACACCCTCCTCAGTCTCATACAAGTAGGGATCCTCCAGTCTCTTGAGCATCAAATCATATGTTCCCCTCTTGTAGGCTACCATCATCCTTGGATTGACAAACTCAGGATACTCCACCTCGTGGTAATACACTCGGTAGACAAAGTTGTGCTTGTTCTTTTCCTTTTTCTTCGGCTTTTGGGTGAGCAGACTTCTTCTTTGAGGCAGGCTGAGAAGAACCGCCCTCTTGAGGGTCCCAAATAACAATTCCACTAGATGAGCGGCTGGGCTGCCTCTTCCTCTTGACCAAAGGACTGCGCACCGAAGCTATCTTCTCTTCACTAGAGGAGCTATTCACTAGAGCATTCTTGGTACGAGCCATATGCCAAAGAAGAGAATTACAAGCAATGAGGAACCCATATGAAGTGAAGAAGAAGCTAAAAACAGCTTTGAATTGAACTTGGAAAGATGGAACAGAACAGGTAGGGTCGGAGTGTCAGCGGGTACTGGAGAATCTGGCCAGGAGCCGAACACTACCGCAAAACTGAATTATGTTTGGATCAACACCAAAAACTTGGGAGATCAAAGAATGCCTTTTGATAGTTGTTCTAGGTGTTCATACACACAACTTTATCAAAGAGTTATCGTCCAAAACATACTAGAAAAGTAGATCGGGCAATGAAAGTTTTGGTGGATCTATGGTTTTAGCCAAGGGAAAGCTACCAAATCACTAGCATTGCCTTAGAACTATGTGATAGCAAGATTGGAAGCATTTGAACAACCTAAAACTTTCTAGTGGGAGAGATCGAACCAAATGAGATTACCTTCAAAAACTTGAGAAAATGACCGATTGATGATTGGAGACTTCGGACGAGGAATCAAGGAGAGATTTCCTCTTGAAATCCCACTCCAAAGCTTAAGATTTGAACAAGTTGCAAGAGGAGGCGATTTGGGGGTGTTTTAGGGCTCTAGGGTTCTAAAATGACCCTGGCGAACGGTTAGAACCTTTTATACCCTAAGGGTCCTGGAGACTCCGACAGGGGGTCTCCTTGAATGAATTTTTAGACTGGATTTTAAGCAGATTTTGATGACAGAAAGATGGTAAAGGGAGTGAGAGACTTATATTAAGATCTTAACTAACGATGATTAGCCAACAATCAACATTTCAATAACAATAATCAAAATAGTCAAGTATGTATGCCAAAAAGGGCAAGAACGAAAAAATAGTTTTAAAAATCATTCATTGTTTTCACAAATCTTTTGTATTTCAATCAAAGGAAAGATAACAAGTAGATGCACATTATCTCAAGCCACACTGGATACATCAAGGATATTTAGCTCATTTCTTAGTTCACAAACATGTTTCTCATCTAGTGGCTTGGTGAAGATATCGGCTAGTTGTTTTCCGATTCTCACATGGGATACTTCAATATCTCCTTTGATTGAGTTTCTCATAAAATGATGCCGCATATTAATGTGTTTCGTTCTAGAGTGCTCACAAATGTTGTAGCCAATTAATGAGTGGAATACGGTTCATATTATAACCGTAGTCCTTTAGAGTTTGTCTCATCCAAAAAAGTTGTGCACAGCAACTCTCGGCTACTACATACTCCACTTTGGCTATGGATAGGGCAACGGAATTTTGCTTCTCGGAGGACCAAGAAACTAGGGATCTTCCCAAAAATTGGCAAGTCCCGAAGATGCTTTTTTTATCCACTTCGCTACCGGCGTAGTCTGCATCAGAATAACCAATGAGACTAAACTTTGAGCCTTAGGATAGCAAAGCTCTAGGTTATGTGTGTGAATCAAGTATCTCAAAATTCTCTTAACAGTTATCATATGGCATTCCTTAGGTGCAGCTTGAAAACATGCACACATACACACACTAAGCATGATATCGGGCCTAGATACACAAAGATAAAGTAAAGAGCCAATCATGGAGCGATATACCTTTTGATCAATGTCCATATCTTTCTTGTTGAGGTCGAGATGCCCATTGACCGGCTTGGGGTCTTGATGGGCTTGGCCTTCAACATGTCAAACTTCTTTAGCATATCTTGAGTGTACTTGGTTTGACTTATGAGGGTCCCATTCTTGGGTTGCTTGATTTGGAATCCTAGAAAGAATGTCAACTCCCCCAAATTTGACATCTCAAACCTCTTTGTCATTATCTTGCTAAACTCATCATAAAAAGCTTTATTAGTAGAACTAAATATAATGTCATCGACATATACTTGGCACACAAATATATCATTGTTAAGTTTTATTGTGAAGAGAGTAGAATCGACCTTTCCGATCTTGAACTCATGTTTAAGAAGAAAATTCCTAAGGCATTCATACCATGCTTTAGGAGCTTGCTTAAGCCCATAGAGCACCTTATGAAGCTTGTAGACTTGGTTGGGATACTTCAAGTCTTCAAATCCTAGAGGTTGCTCCACGTATACTTCCTCCTTGATTGAACCATTGAGAAAGGCACTTTTCACGTTCATTTGATGTAGCTTAAATTTGTGGTTAGTAGCAAAGGCAAGTAATATGCGAATTGTTTCAAGCCTAGCTACGGGTGCATATGTTTCATCAAAGTCCAAACCCTCCACTTGTGAATAACATTTTGCTGCAAGCCGTGCCTTGTTCCTTGTCACTACTCCATCTTCATTTTGTTTGTTGCGGAACACCCATTAGTGCCCACAACATTTTGCTTTGGTCTCTCCACCAATGACCACACTTCATTTCTTGTGAAGTTGTTCAACTCTTCTTGCTGGGCCATCACCCAATCCTCATTGGCTCTAAACAAGAGACAAAAGAGTAATGTTGACAAAATTTAGCAACTCGAGATCTAGTGAATACCCTTTTATCAATGTCGCCAAGAATTTTCTTAATGGGGTGATCCTTTTGTATGCTTTGGTGTACTCTTGGGTGTTGTACTCGACATGAAATTTGACTTTCTTCTTCATCAACTTCTTGATCATGGGTTGGAAGATCATCTTTTGAGGTCTCCCCATGATCATCGACTTGTTGATCATTTGCTGGATCTTGATTGACATATGATTGATCTTGAGTTGATGAAGAGGAGTCTTGTTCACCTTCTTTTAGCTATTGTGGTCGTACATCACCAATAGGCATTCTCCTTATAGCGTCGCATGGAGCTTCTTCATCATATACAAGATCATGAACAACTTGCTCCTCTTAGTAGCCTTTAGATTCATCAAGTGTGACGTCACGCGAGAATTCAACACAACCATTGGTCTTGTTGAAGACTCGGTAAGCATGCACATTTGAACCATACCCAAGCAAGAACCCTTCATCCACCTTAGGTGCAAACTTAGATGTATGGGGTTTCTTGTTGAGTATAAAATATTTGCTCCCAAAGATGCGAAAGTAGGAGATGTTAGGTTCGTTACCGGTGAGTATCTCATATGGAGTTTTCTTCAAGAGACGGTGGAGATAAAGTCTGTTGATAGCATGGCATGCAGTGTTGACGGCTTCGGCCCAAAACCGATCGGATGTCTTGTATTCATCAAGCATGGTTTTTGCCATCTCAATGAGAGTACGGTTCTTTCTTTCGGCTACCCCATTTTGTTGAGGGAAGTAGGGAGCCGAAAACTCATACTTGATGCCTTCCTTTTCAAGGTACTCTTCAATTTGAGTATTCTTGAATTTGGTTCCATCGTCGCTCCTTATCTTTTTGACCTTTACTTCATACTCATTTTGAGCTCTTCTTAGAAAGGCCTTAAGTGTGCTCTTAGTTTGTCCCTTATCATGGAAAAGAAACACCCAAGTGAAACGAGACTAATCATCTACAATAACAAGTCTATATTTGTTACTGCCGATGCTTATGTAGGACACTGGGCCAAATAGGCCTATGTGTAGCATCTCCAAATTAATTACTGCCGATGCTTATGTAGGACACTGGGCCAAATAGGCCTATGTGTAGCATCTCCAAATTAAGGTCTTGAGGTTGTCATCACGTTCTTGGATGGATGGCTTGCTCCAACTTGCTTTCCAGCTTGACATGCACTACAAATTTTATCCTTCTCAAAAGATACATTTGTTAGTCCCAATATATGACTACCTTTTTAGAGCTTGTGTAGATTCTTCATACTAACATGGGCTAGGTGGCGATGCCACAACCAACCCACGAGGATTTAGCAACTAGACATGCATTGGGTTCCACTTTAGATGCGAAGAAATCCACAAGATAAAGCTTCCCCTTCCTTTGCTCAATGAATGCTATTGCGAAATCACACTTTCGATATACGGTCACAACTTTATCTGTGAACAAACAATTGTATACTTTTTCACAAAGTTGAAGAACGAACAACAGATTGTAGTTCAACGATTCAACCAAGTAGATATTTTAAATGGAGACACCATTGGGGGAAAGAGATACCACCTATACAAGTACCTTTCCTTCACCTATGTCCCCAAACATGATGCTTTCATCTTTAGTTGCATCCTTGTTAAGTGTTGTAAAAATCTCTTCCGCTCCGGTCATATGATTTGTGGCACCACTATCAAGCACCCACTTTCTTCCTCGAGAGTGATAAGCCTACAACAAATCAATCAAGCCTTGGTCTTAGGAACCCAAATTTGTTTGGGTCCTCTAACACTAGTCGCAATAGATTTGAGCACCCACATACAAGTTTTGGTGTTCTTGTGATGTGTTCCAACATATCTAGCAATGTCTCTACCAAGCTTGTTCTTCATTAGTACATAAGTTGCATCAAATGAATGGAACAAAGTAGAAGAAATATGAAAGTCATTAGCATGAACGTCATGAGCAAGTAATGCTTGTTAGAAGCTTTGCTCTTGGCTTGCTTATTTTGATAACTTCTTTTCTTGGTGAACTTGAGGAATTCCTTGCCATTCTTGATTTCTCTTGCATTTTGCGTGGCTCCTTCAACATAACCTACACCATCCATGACAAGAGGTCTTCTTGTGTTCATGTATGCTCCTTTAGCGTACTTAGCCTTTTCTTCCTCAATTGTCTTCTCCTTGAGGTGTTCATCATGTTGAAGTGTCTTGACTTGTTTCTTCTGGTCATCAATTATCTTTTCTTGTTTCACCATAGCTTCAAGATCGATGTTGGAGCACCTAGCACAATCAATAGTGGAGGAGGGGCAAGGCACTTCTCTCAAGGAAGTTGTTTCACTTTTAAGAATATCAAATTGCATTTCAAGAGATGAATGGTCCTTTTGCAAGGCATCATACTTCTCTTGGAGTACTAAACTCGAATTATTAAAAGCTTCACTAGTTTCATTGACTTCGGATAAAGCCTTGGTCAACTCCTCGACTTTCTTCCTCTCAAGAGCTAGAGAGTTCTCAAGATCCAGGTTTCTTTTCTTTTCAAGAACAAGCAATTCTTCTTGTCTCTCAAGAACTTTCACTTGCCTCTCAAAATCATCTTTTTATGACTCAAGCAAGGTTATTAGTTCTTTAGTTTTAGAAAAAGGAAGCACATCATCATCACTAGAGAGGTAGTTGAGTTTAGTTTTAGATGATACCTTTGACCCTTTGGCCATGAAGCACATGGGCTTCTTCTCATCATCATCATCATCGCTTGGAGTCCCAAAAAGTGAGACATTGGTGGGAGTGAGACCAAAAGCGAGAGTGGCAATCCCTCCTTCGGAGTTGGTGGAATCAGAATTCCACTCTTGATCGATGTGAGCTTGGCCCTTGTTATTGCTCTTGTGATGCTTGTCTTCCTTCTTCTTGTAACTCTTTTCCTTCTTCTATTTCTTGCCCTTCTTTTCTTCTTTGTCCTTCAATTTCGAACATTCCGCAATAAAGTGACCTACTTCTCCACATTCATAGCATGTCCTCTTTGAGTTTCTTGTTCTTCCCTTATTCTCATAGGTCTTCTTGGTGAGTTCAATTCTCTTTGCAAATCTCTTAAACCTCTTCATGAGAAGTGCCATCTCCTCATCACTAGAGTCCTCCACAACCTTCTTCTTGTGCTTTGCCTTGAGTGCTAAGTTGCTTCTTGGAGGGATAGAGTCACCAATCAATGAGTTACTCTTCTAACCTTTTGATCGTGATCTTGTTGAGCTAGAAGTCTTCCAAGGACTTCCTCGGTTGTAAAATTCTTGAAGTTCTCCTTCTCTCTAATGAGTGTGCAAATTTGAGAGTTCCATGGTTGCAAAGCTTGAAGCAATCTCTTGTTGACGTCCATGTCATCCAATTTAATTTCATGTGCTCTTCTTTTGTTGACAATCTCCATGAGCCTATCATGCACTTCTTGAGGCCCTTCACCTTTTTTCCGAATGAATAAGTTGTATTTGCCTCTTGGAAGATCTTACCTTGCTTCCTTCACCAAATCGGTACCCTCATGAATGATTTGCAATTTCTTCCATATTAGATGAGCACTTGAGATCCCCATAACCTTGTTGTACTCGAATGGACTTAGAGTGGAAATAATCACAGATGTGTCTTGAATATTTCTATGAATGTTGATTTCATACCTTGCGGTTGGATTTTTTTCATTCTCAAATGTGAATCCTTACTTGATGATCTTTGTGATTGGTGACCCCATTGATCCCAAATATGATAGCATTCTAAATTTCCAATGTTCATAGAAAGTTTCATCAAAGTGAGGAATCTTTTCGGAACCTTGTCCCGTCTTTGTGTCATTCCTCAGTTCTTCATAGTTGAATGGCATGGCAGTGTATTGAGGGCCGTTGGGGTTGGTCCCTTGAGATTGAGGTGTAGCGGTGTTGTTTCCTTCATTGCCGCTTCCGACACCCGAACCTACAATTACGGTGTTGGTCGACATCGTGTAATCTCCAAGCGGTAAAGCTTCAAAGCGATTTCTGCTCTAATACCAACTCAAGTGGTCTAGAGGGGGGTGAATAGGCCAACCTAAAACTTTCCTGTAAATTAAGACTTAAAAAAACTGTCAGTTCTTTACTGGACACTCCGGCCTCTGGCCGAACACTCCGATGTCGGATAATCCGAACAATGACCAGACACTCTAACGTCGAACACTCCGATGTCGGACACTCTTGTTCTTTGCCGGACACTTCGACAAACCCCGTAAACTTCGAGTGCAGGAATTTAATCTAGATATAGCAAATCTAATTGAACCAAAAGATAATAGAGAAGTTCTAGAGCAAACTGGAACAAGTAAACAAGACTAGAATGAGCTAACCTAATAGATCGATGCTGAAAAGTAAACAAAGTGAGTAAGGGATCTCAAACTGGTCGAAAACAAAGAAGCACACAGAGGCATAAAGATTTATCCTGAAGTTCGAATCCACTAAGGATCCTACGTCTCCGTTGAGAGGTTCACAAGAAACCAGGTTTCACTCAACCCTTTTTCTCTCTCAAGACGACCACTAAGGTCGAGATGAGTGCTTCACTATCAGATCCCTTTCGGGAGGGCAATACACTTCTCGAGGCTTCACCACACGAGTTGGGAGGTCCCGAGCACACCTAGTCGTCTAGGAGCTTGAAGCTCCAAGAGTAACAAACGCAAAATCAAGCTTCCAAAGTTGGGAGGTACCGAGCACACCTAGTCGTCTAGGAGCTTGAAGCTCCAAGAGTAACAAACGCGAAATCAAGCTTCCACTCCCCAAATGCTCGTTGGAATCAAAAGGATGCTCTCAAAGTTTTGAATGATTGCCCTCTCACTTCCCTTGCGCAAATCTAAGCAAGAAAACCTTAGCAAGACTATGAGAGAGTGAGAGAACGAGCACAAAGTGTGTTCAAGTCAAAAATGAGGTTGAGAGATTGTTCTGTCCATTGGGAAGGAGTGTCTTATACTCGTCTCCTCCGAAAGAGTCGTTGGGGTGTCAGAACCACCAGAGTCTCCGGCTCAGAGCCGGACACTCTGACATGTGTCAAGGAGGTGAAATTTAAACATCGGAGTCTCCGGCCTGGGGCCGAGCACTCTGACAAGGGTTGCTCTGAAAAACTTGTACGGAGCCCGGAGTCTCCGGCCTAGGGCCGGACACTCCGGCAAGGTGTCCTCTGGAGTCGGGAGGTAAAAAGCCCGGAGTCTCCGGCCAAGGGCCGAACACTCCGGCGAGGGGCTCTCTAGAGTCCAAGGAAACAGACTCGGAGTCTCCAGCCTGAGGCCAGACACTCCGGTAAGAGGTCCTCTGGACTCGAATAAAAGGGGTCGAAGTCTCCGGCACAAGGGCCGGACACTATGGCTAGGAGTGTTCTAGAAATGGTATTTTGTGGAGATTTAGAGCATTTGCTTCGGTTCTTGCACTTAATTTTTCGTCCCTCTTAATAGTATGACATGCCTCAACACTAGGATTAAAATAACACTATAAGAATCTTCAATAAGCTTCCCTTTAGACACATCTCTTCTTTTCTCTCTTTTTGAGTACCTACAATTTTTCAACAACTCAATAGAACATGTTAGCTCTTTAATTACATTCTCATTTATCACCAAAAGCCACAAGGGGCCTAGATGCACTAACACTACCAAAGAAGTCTTTGTACGAGGCAATTTCTCGGTGGATGTGTGCAAGATCTGAATAAGTTTGGCTCTTTTGGCCTAATCCTTTTTTTGCCCTTGAGAGGTGGCTTAGGCATTTCTGTTGGTCCCATGTTAGAAGGTGGTAGAGTTGAAATTATAAGACCCTCGAAGGAAGGCTGGAGCATTATACATTATTGTGTTGCATCTGATGGGCCCTTAGGAGAAGATGGAGGTATATCAAATGTATCATTTGGAGAAGGCTGTTTATTGGTTGCATCTTCTTCACCCCTAGTGGCTGGCTGTGTCGACAGATGTGCTGGACTACTCATACATGGTTGGGATGTAGGTGGTCCATCACACAAAACAATATCACATCTATGCCAAAGGATAAATTCATTTATTGCTTGTTCAAGCAATGAGATTCCCTCAGGCTGTAACGGCCAAAATTTTCACCTCTTTAAATTTAAAATTTCAAAATTCTAGATACATTTCCCAACCTAGAGAAAAAAAAGAAAAGAAAAATCCCAACCCCACCGAACACACTCTCTCTCTCATTCTCCCTCCCCGAGCTCCCTCTCTCCCCCTCTCCTCCCCGCCAGCCCAACCCTCCCCACGGCCCAGCTCCACCCGGCCAGCTCACCTCCTCCCCCCTCTTCT
>BCLG01000741.1:3552-25308 GCA_001602295.1 Zoysia matrella | reverse complement strand
CGCACCGCCTCCCCCGTGCACGCGCCAACCGCCAGTCTGGAGTCCTCGGGAGCACGCAACCTCCGCCCTCGACACGGCCGC
The DNA here is from genome assembly GCA_001602295.1 of Zoysia matrella. Taxonomy (NCBI): domain Eukaryota; kingdom Viridiplantae; phylum Streptophyta; class Magnoliopsida; order Poales; family Poaceae; genus Zoysia; species Zoysia matrella. Next base: position 25,227 of record BCLG01000741.1, on the reverse strand, counting down.
CTCCTTCCTCCCCTATTTAAGCCGCCCCTCGGCCTCTCTCTCTCTCCCCCCAAACCCGAGCTCGACCACCTTGCTGTCGCGCCGCCATGAGAAGCTGCCCCAGCCCTCTGTGACCCCACGCCAAGCTTCCCCTTGCCGCACCGCCCCTCCCAGTCGGTTCTCGTCGTGCGCCACCGTCCAAAGACGCCGTGCACCGTTGCCGAAGGATCTCCGCCCCTCCTCGCCATTGCGCCCCTACCCCCGTTTGTCTTCAACCTCGTCCAAACCCACGGTGAGCTTCCCCTCCCTCTCCCCGTCAGTTTGAGCCTGACCCTGTCGAATTTCGTGCACCGACGAGCCCAGGCGAGCTTGCCGGAGTTCACCGCCAATGGCACCATAGCGCCAACCCTCTGGCCTCGTCAGCCGGCCAAGCCGTCCGGGCACCGAAGCCTCGAGCCGTCTGATCTAAATTGGACGGATCACCAAAGATCCAATCACCCTTTAAAACCCGGCCACCCGATCCACATCGGAAGGCCCAGATCAAGCCACGTCACCCCAATTACCTCATCCAGTGGATTCAAATCCGACGCACGAGATTAAGCCACGTCATCTAAATTATCAGATCCATTCAAATTGAAATGAAGGGCCCAGATTAAATCATATTTTCTGAATAAAAATAAATCAAATCTTAATTAAATCAAATTATCAGCATGACATCAGCAAGGCCGGTTAATTAAAATAAATTAGGAAATTAATTTAATTAACTTCGAATTAATCTTATAATTAATAAATTAAATAATTAAATAATTAATAATGTTGTTAATTTGAAAAATAAATTTAATAATTAGTTAATAATTAATTTATTATAAATAATAATAATTAATTGATAATTAATTTAATTATAATTAATTATGACAATTTTGCAGAAAAGCCCATATACTTATTTTTAATATAAATTAGTCCTTGCCTAATGACATTTTTACATTTAAACCCCTGAACTTTTTTGAAATTACATTTTAGTCCTTAAATAATTTTGTAAATTACAGATAGGTCCCCAGTATTTAATTATTAATTACAGATTAGTTTCTGAACCTTATAAATGCTATAACTTTTAAACCATAACTTCGATTTCAGCAAATAATATACCAAAACGATCGTATCGAAATAACCTATGCATTCATGACATACTCATACTAATCTTGGTCTTTTTTTGCATTTGATTGACTGTTTGTGCTCGTGCATTAGCGACTTCGTCTCGGACCCGTAATACGAGGATTTCCAACAGCAGGAGTTTGAAGCCGTCAAATACTATTCCTAGGAGCAGCAAGGCAAATGTCATTTACCATTTTGTGCCTATTTTACAAAGCCTCTATCTTGTAGATTGCATGATTGTGTCAAATTGAATGCGCACCTATTATTAGGAATTCACCTAGTTTTCTTATTATGTCTTGTCGCCTTAGTTTACCTTTTGTTGGGTAGATTACATGCTTAGCTTGCTATTGTCGAGATGGGTGACATTAATTGGACTTATTATCATACTTGCTTCATGAGGATTAATGGGTTATTTAGTAGCAACCTGGAGATTAGTTATATGTGTGATATGGTTGGTGTAGGGCTGTGTGCGGAATTACCAGCACTGTCCCTTGGTAAGTGATTTTCCCAAATCTAAAAACCAGTTCGTGGAGCGACCACCCATGTGTTACCATACAACAACGAGCCAAGAATGGGTGCAGCCTAACGTAGTAAGTGGTGGAGGCCAGTTCTGTGCGTGCCAACTAGTGGAGTGGGGAAAGCGGGTTACGCCTGGATTCACCTGGAGAGAGATGTGTGGGGAAGGGAGGGTTACTCTCGAGAACCATTTGACACAAGAGGGGGCCTTTCCAAAGTTATGGTTAGTGCCTTATTAGGTGAAACCTCAGTGGGCACGTACAAGCTGGAGAAAGCCATGGAAAAGTCTTAAAGTGATCTCTTGGCCTCACACCAAAGGAAGTGTGCGAGTGCTCGGCCAGCACAGGCATAATGGAGATTTCTTTAGTCCACCTAGAAACGGGGGATGAAATCACTTCTCGTATGAAATTGTGTACAACTTCTGCACTTCTGCAAAGTTAAAACTGTCATGACAGCCGTGCTTATGGTCACGACCATTGCATGGACCCTCACATGATTAGTAGGATTTGGTAGGGTTTGGTTGATGATCACAGTGGGATACTGTGATGGGTTCTTATGTTGGTGCTACTCAACAGTTGAGCAAGCTGTAGGCTAGATTGATCTATAGGTGCGATGTCTTTCACTTAGTAAATAGGGGCTTAATAGGATGTGTGTCTCTATGATGTGCTTTTATTCAAAATAAACCTATGCTGCCTTTTTTTGTTTACTGCCACATGTCATATTTTACCACACTTGCTGAATACATTCTATACTCAACCGTGTCTTTATAAATGCTACTCAGTAGAAAGAGAAGTCTGGGAGAATATTGAAGGCCCTAGAGCTGAAGTCTAGGCGAGCTACTTTGGTCATCTGCCTGTGGAGCCTAAGACGCTTTATTTTGTTTTCCACTGCTTTGGTTTGTAATAATTTATAAGACTCTTAGTCATTTTTGTAATAGGTTAAATTAGTTTATTTGAGACATTGTTCTGTTTTACCATTAATGAAGTCACTTTATGTGTGAAATTTGATTCCTGGGCACATATAAAGGGTCACTCGGTTTTAGCTTTAAAATCGGGTGTGACACAGGCGTACTGTGTTCAAGTTTGTAATCAAGATAGTCCTTGTTGATGACTTCGTTAACTTGAACCTTCACATAGTTTGTCAGGATGGGACTACAGTGGAAATCACAGTCTTGACGATACTTTCGGCATGCATCCTGAGGACCAAGGGGGGCTCCCATTGCACTCACTCGTCTTATGTAAAAAAATTATCCTTCGCCATTTTATTTTTGCCTCGTTCCCCTCTTTTATGCTTAAGTCCACTCCCTGAGGCTCTAGTTGATAGTTGGGTAGAGAGAGCTTTCTCGCGTTGTTCCTTCGGACAGATCGGTGTTTAACAAGCAGGAACCTATGATGAAAATTTGACAATGTTAATAGTTAGGGGTAAGACATGTAAAAAAAAGTTAAGATTATTTTCAACTACTAGCCCCGTACCTTTTCATTTGGATTATAATCCGAGTCAGGGCTCTGTGACTGTCTTCGAGTCCTACTCGAGACTGGAGAAGGATCACTCAAACTACCGTAAGAGCTCTCATTGGTGCTTCCACTGTACTTGTTGCCGTCAAATTTGTTTGAGTCCCATTGAAGCATTGGATCATCAACATTTGCCGCGGTATAAGGTTACGCGGTCATCCTTTTTTCCATTGGACTGCTCATGTACAATGGATATGGCTTCATGAACTAATTAATTACATCAAAAATAGACTACAAGCCTAAATATGGACCATATATGTATGCTTAAAAAATTAAGTATCAACATATTGACCATGTATGCTTGTTCAATAATGAAAAGTTCAAAAAGGTGACAAATCTGACCCGGTTGGAGGAGCCGATGGAGGAGGCGGCAACATTGGCAGTAGCTGGCGAGTCTGACCCGGTCGGAGGAGCTGATGGACCATATATAATAAAGTTCAGATTGTAAAAAGGTTGCATTGACATGTACGAGGACTTTATAAATTAATTGAACTAAACAAAATACTATCACAGAATATACTCATCAAGGTGCGGTACAGATTTATACACATTGGAGCTACTATCATGTGGTTCATTATCTAAACAATTAAATTAGTTACTCTCATATTGTAAAACCAGTTGGCTCCAGAGTTCTTGACTCTACTCCCTAACTGTTATCACACTTCACAGATTAAACTAGTTAGAGAACTGTCAGTTAGTTGTCTCCCAAAATAAACATCTCTAAATGAAAATTAAGAACACTCTGATCTGGTACAGATTTCAGAGTGTAGGACAAAATTGACCACAGCCACAGCGCAAGGTCCGGCGACTGACCATATATGTGACGGAGGCACGGGGTCTCTAACAGACGATAATTGCTGCTAATATAATCTATTCAAAGTCCATCAACTGTAATTATCAAACTGAAGTTACTGAAAATTAAGAACACTCTGATCTGGCACAGATTTCAGAGCGTAGGACAAAATTGACACATCCACAGCTTACATTAGCAAGACAAATCACAGGAGACAACTAGAGTACTCTCTAACCTACTAAGCTCAGCATGTATTAGTCATCAAAGAGTAATATTTAGATCTCTCATACGAAATCCACAAACCAAGGCAGAATGAGCACTACTTAAAGACTGAAGTATGTAATCGGTTCTGAAACCAGAGTGAAAGGCACATTATCGTCATATATCACAAGCAGACTGTGATTGCACCAAACAAGACACATCTTTCATTTATGGACTACATACACTCAGAGCGATTAAATCAAGAATGGTCTCATGGTTGTCCTCATAGAAACAATAGTGTGGCATTGTACTTGGTTACATAAGTTTACTTTTGGTCACAAGCATACTGTGATTATCACACTTCACAGAATTTAAAAGTACTAGCTCATAATATGTTGATTAACTTGGTGACTAGAGACGCGAGAGGCTAGTAGCAACCAATGTAAAATGGCATTGTTTAATACCTATCTAGTAGCAGCAGTTATCATGATCAAAACAGAAATCAAGGTATGTCAAGTGCCCATCCTTGCCATACTGAGTAGGTGATGCTACTAATCTTGCTAACTCAAGAGTAGGTGATGATAAAAACAGAAGAATCATGATTAAATAGGAACTAATCTTGCTAACTCAAGAGTAGGTCATAGGTTACGGACTGCCTGTACAAAAGATTTCTATAGGCGGATTTTAATACAAGCTGCCTATAGTACAGATTTTGAATTAAAACAAATATTTTTTACTGCAAATTTTTTTTCTCAAAAGTCAACTGTACATCTTATTGTTTGATAAAAATCCCATGCTATACAATTTTGTCGTAGGTTTTAATTAGATCATCCTTTATGTGCTCATTTGCATTACTAAACACCATACAAAGTGTCGAAAAAAAGTAAGTGAGAATTGAAACAAAACCATTATAAGTCTACAATAATGGTCTACAAAATATATGAATATATAGATACATATAGTTCATATACAAATACAAAATAGGTTAGAAAATCAAATAATTTATTAAAAAGTAACATATTACATAGAAAATTATTTTAGTCCAAGCGGACCTCTGTAACGACCGCTTGTAGCTATTTCTATAGGCGGTTGGTAATACGAACCGCCTGTAGTAGTGATTTTTAAATAAAAAAAATATTTGTTTTCGCTGAAAATAAAATTTTTTCTCAAAATTCAACTGTACATCTTATTGTTTCATGAAAATTTCATGCTATGCAATTTTGTCATAGGTTTTAATCAGTTCCCAATTAGGTTAGAAAATCATTCAATCTATTAAAAAACATAAGTAATAATAATATTACATAAGTAGGTTCCATAAATAATAATAATAATATTACATAAGTTACATAAGTTACGCATGTCTTGCAGCAACACTAGCTTGTGCCTGAGTCATTCATAATAATAATAATATTACATAAGTTACATAAATGTTCTGTAACTAGTAATATGCGATTAATCCTGTTACACATCGTTTCCTTTGCCATCTCTTCAGATGTAGGGCATCACATTTTTATCAATGGTTCTTTTCACGAGTCTAATGTTTTCTGAATTTGTAAAAAAAGTCATCTCATCATATTTATTGTAGTCCTCAACATCATCATCTATATTCTCCACTCCAATAATTCTTTGCTTTCTTGAAATAACAATGTACTTTTTATCATTTGCAGGGTCAACTACTTAGAAAACCTGTGCAACACGATCAGCAAGTACCCACGGGTCATCCTTAAGACCAACGTTATCAACGTTCACTCCCTTCGGATGTTTGACTCATTTGCACCTAAAAAAAGGAATCTACATCCTGTCGCCATAACCAAGTTCCATATTTCTTCTATAAATCCATAGTATGTGTTTTTATACCCTTATGGGTCGAAAGCTTCAATCTGAATGCCACTATTTTGAGAAACACCCCTCTTATCTTTCTCTTTAGTGTAAAAAGTGTACCCATTAATATCATACGCCTGCCATGAGGTAAATAAAGTTGACGGTCCTAAAGCTAACATCTTCATTATTTTCTCCTCTATTGTATCCCCATATGGAATGTTTTTATCCATTAATCATGTGGTGAAACGTCGCTTGTGTTCTTTCATTATCCAAATATCTGTTTGTTATTAATATTCTCTTCGAAGATCATCCAGATGTTCCTCGATATATGGCTCAACTATTGCGATTTGTTACAAAACACTACAATGTGCATCATGAACTGATTTGTAACCCTCATCAATGAAAGTTCTCATATCCATTCTTCCTTTTTCAGACAACTTACCCTCATGCAGCAGGTATAGACAAACATATTTGTTTTCCATCTTTTATGTAATCTATGCAACATTAAACCACTTCTTCTATTGTGTAGTCCTTCATAATTGAACCTTTTGAATGAGCATGATTACGCACACAACCCTTCAAAATTGATAAATATCTCTCATATGGAAACATATGATGAAGGTATAGTGGTCCTAATGCTTTTATCGGATCTACTAGATGAATTATGAGATGTCCTTGCATATCAAAAAGGGAGGGAAGCACATCTCAAGCTAACACATAGTCTCGACAATGTACGTTTTTCAGATAGTCCAGATTTTCAAGATCAAACTCCTTTTATGAAATTGCATTAAAGACGTAGCACAGTCTTGTGATGAAAACTTTCATGTGCACTATTTTGATTGACCTTACTGCAATTGCAAGGAACACCGTCATCATAATATCCCAGTCATGAGTTGTAACCAAATAGAGACAAGTCATTCATCGTGACAAGTTTTCTGATGTTAGATGAGAAACCCATCGACAATTTAATACCATGTAAGCATCTGCAAAATGCCTTTTTCTTCTCAAGTGTTATAATGCAGCTAGCTGAGGGAAGATAATATTTTTCATTAGGTCTATCTTCAAGGTAAAGTTCAGACCTCAAATTCAGATGTTGTAAATCTCTACACAATTTCAACTCGTCCTTCATTTTCTTGGGCATAACCTTACTCTAATGTTACTATCAAACACAATTTTTTGTAACGCGCATCAAATCAATACTGTTACAAACATCCAAATCCTTCCAGTAGGGTAGATATTTAAAAAATTGATTGCTTCTTGAACGGTGAGCCATCTGGTGATGTGGCTTTCTTTCTCTTTATCCCCCTGATCGTTCACTTGCCAAATACAACAGTTATGTTATTTACCATTTCAAAGACAAGTTTCTCACTGTATGGTATCGGAGAAACATTTTTTTTAATGGTGTTGTCAAAATGTTTCTGCATCTTACGGTATTTGTGATATTTCTTTAAAAACCTTCAATGCCTCATGAACACTAACTTTCTAGATGATGGAAGGTATACAGATACAGTTCCATCCACACATACTACACATCCTTACTTCCCATTTGTTTGTCCTTGTCCAAATATCGTAAAGAGGCATGGGTAATCATGGATGGTAACAAATAAAATGGTTCGTAGAGTGAAATACTCTCATCGAAACTCATCCTAGGTTTGAACACCTTCATTCCATAGTATTGACACCCAAAAATCACAGGGCCACCGGAGTGTTCGGCACGTTGTCGGAGTGTCCGGTGAGCCCTCTCGGGTTCGGGCACTTAGCCCACCGAAATATCCGGCACATTGCGGACTGTCCGGTGAGCCCTCTCGGGTTCGAGCATTTGGCCCACCGGAATATCCAGCACGCTGTCGGAGTATCTAGCAAGCCCTCTCTGGTTCGAGTACTTGGCCCACCAGAGTATCCGACATGCTGTCGAAGGGTCTGGTGAGTCCTCTCAGGTTAGGGCACTTGGCCCACCGGAGTATCCAACATGCTATCGAAGAGTCCGATAGGCCCTCTCGAGTTCTCAAAATTACATGACAGAACCTTCGGCATCTTACCGGAGTCTCCAGTAATGCCGATGTATAAAGGTTTTCAGCAGATTGATTCTAATTTCTTTTCTAATTCGTAGGATTAGTTGCCCTGAGGGATAAGACTATCCTACCTCTATAAAATAGAGGCACATGGCCGGTTGAGGATCATCCGAATCGATCAAACCATTTGCCTTTACATTTTGCACTTCTCAAACCCTAATCTCCTCACTCGACCCCAGTTTTGCTGTTCTTCCTTCGTCCCGAGGATGACCGAAGGCAATCCGGCTGCCTTGATCGAGCCCGGATCATCTCTAGGATGATCCTCCTCCGACGGGAGGGATGATCCTCCTCCGACGGGGTCCCTCCCGAGGCAGGATTGTACAGGTGCTACCCTAATTTGGTGTTGAAGAAACACCGGCGTTCCCGCACACGGACGTGCAAGCGATGTGTTGGCCCGAGATCCATTTCGACGTCAACACACTTTTTAGCGACTCTGCTGTGGAACGAGTGATTCTAGTTGCACAAACCGAATATGTGGAAAGCCGATTATAAGGTAAAGTTGATTGATTTATTAAAAGAATATGTGGACTGTTTTGCATGGTCTTATAATGAAATGCCAGGGTTGACGCGCGAGCTAGTTGAGCATCAGCTTCCAATAAAATCTGGTTTTAGACCCTTTAAGCAACCGATAAGAAGATTTAACCCAAATATGCACGATCCGATTAAAGAAGAGATTAACCGATTGCTTGATGCAAAATTTATGACTTGCAGGTATGTGGAGTGGATATCCAATATCGTGCAGGTGGAAAAGAAGAACACCGATAAGATTAGAGTTTGCATTGATTTCAGAAATTTAAATAAGCCACTCCTAAAGATGAGTATCATATGCCCATAGCCGATATATTGATTAATGATGCTTTCGGCTATAGAGTTATTAGCGTTTTTGATGGTAATGCGGGATATAATCAAATCTTAATGACCAAAGAGGATATATCTAAAACTGCCTTTAGGTTTCCTGTTTGAGTGGGTTGTTCTGACTTTAGGATTAAAGAATGCGGGTGCCACATATCAAAGAGCCATGATCTTTCATGATTTGCTAAGTGTCATCATGGAGGTTTACATAGATGATGTGGTGATCAAATCGGCCGCTTTGAATTCTCACTTGGCCGATTTGTAACTCGCTTTGGACCGAATGCATCGTTTCGGTTTGAAAATGAATTCGCTCAATTGTGCTTTTGGTGTATCTATCAGAAAGTTTTTAGGCTTCATAATTCATAAAAAGGGCATAGAGGTAGATCCTAAGAAGATAGAAGCAATTAGCAACGTGCAAGCACCTGCATATAAGAGAGAATTGCAAAGCTTCTTAGAAAAAGTAAATTACTTGAGGCGATTCATATCGAACTTGTCGAAAAATATTAATACATTTACTCCTATTCTTTAGCTAAAGAACGAAGACAAATTTACTTGTGTGGCAAAACAACAAGAAGCTTTTGAGAAAATCAAAGAGTAATTGTATTCGCCACCAGTGCTTAGGACACCTAAGGGAGGAGTCCCTTTCCGTCTCTACGTAGCGGCGAAAGATGATGTGGTAGGTGCTGTTTTGACATAAAAAGCCGAAGCAAAAGAGTACGTGATCACCTATGTGAACCGACAATTGGTGAATGCAAAAACAAGGTATACTCTCTTAAAAACTATGCTTTTTCTTGTATCATGCTTGCACTAAGTTGAGACATTATTTGCTATCTAGCACTTGTGTGGTTGCTTGTCAAACCGATATTATTAAACATATGTTGCATAGGTTGATTTCTAGTGGTAGGCTTGGTAAATGAGCTTATGCATTGATTGAATATGATTTGGCTTATAAATCATTGAAATTCTATGAAAGGCGAAATTGTTGCTAACATCGGATTGATTTAGAGCATGATCTAGATGTTGCTTATGTTACTTTTACCCATTGTAAGTTATATTTTGATGGATCGGCTTGTAAAGAGGGTCAAGATGTTGGTGTAGTTTTAGTATCTCCTCATGATGCACACTTTAAATTCTCAAACCGATTACAGTATGATTGCACCAATAACCAAGCCGAATATGAAGTGTTGTTGTTCGGTTTGAGTATGTTAGAGTCCATGGAGGTTAAACATATAGAGGCATTCGGCGATTCGTTATTAGTAGTGCAACAAGTTGCTGAAAATTTTTAATGCTTAGACGGATCATTGAATGCTATGTTGGATAAATGCCTACACATTATTAGAGGAATGGATGAGTTCAATATACATCATGTGCCTAGGCTAGAGAATAGAAAAGCTAATGAATTGGCACAACAAGCATCGAGTTACAATGTTAGTAAAGATAATTTTTTAGTCATTTATAAATCGATGTTTTAGGTGTTAGAATTACACCGTTCGTACACTAACATGTCAAATTGTGATAGTACCGAAATCAGTTGATTGGAGGTCACCTATAATTTTATACATACGTAGCCCAACCCAAAGTGTAGATAGAAAAATTCAGCATGTGGCTTTTAAGTACTTTGATTGATGGTGACTTATACAGCCTAACGGGAGATGATTTGCTTTTGAAATGTTTGGATGATGACGAGGCTAGAGTAGCTATGGGGAAAGTTCATGAGGGCATTTGTGTTACGCATCAATCGGCTACAAAAATAAAATAGTTGTTAAGTAGGGTCGGATTCTATTGGCCAACCATGACTGTCGATTGCTACCGCTACTACAAAGGATGTGAAGAGTGTCAAAGATTTGGAAACATTCAATTGGCACCCGCAGCCATGTTGAACCCCGTTATAAAATCATGGCTATTTTTAGTATGGGGATTGGACTTCATACGGCAAATACATCCTCCATCCTCGAAGGGACATCGTTTCATATTGGTCACGACGGATTACTTCACCAAATAGACCGAAGCGGTGGCTATAAAGAACATGACGCACAAAGTGGTAATTGAGTTCTTTACCGAGCATATTATTCGTAAAATCGGCATACCTCAAACGATCAAGGTACTTCCTTTACGTCCAGTCATGTTAAAGAGTTTGCCGAATCCTACGAAATTAGGATACTCAATTCATCTCTATATTATGCTCAGGCCAATGGTCAGGTTGAGTCTAGTAACAAAACATTGATTAAATTTATTAAGAAAAAGATAGAGGACAATCGCAAGAGATGACATGAAGTCTTATCAGAAGCATTGTGGGCTCATCGGATATCTAGACATGGGCAACTAAAGTAACACCCTATGAACTTGTGTATGGACAAGAGGCTATTTTACCCGTCGAGGTAAGTCTATGAGCTTTAAGATTAGCTAGGTAAAATGACTTATCTACCGATGAGTATAGGGCGTCCATGCTAAATATTGATGAAATCACCGATAAGCGGTTGAGTGCTTAGGTAGAGATTGAGAAGGATAAAGCGTGAGTCGCTAGAGCCTCCAATAAGAATGTGAAAGCTAAAACTTTTTAGGTGGGCGAATTAGTTTGAAAAACTATTCTGCCCGTAGGCTCAAGAAGCAACAAGTTCAAGAGATGGTCTTCTAATTGGGAAGGGCCATATAGAGTAGTAAAAGTCATCAATGGAAATGCAGACATGTTGGAGGATGTTCGGTGGGAATCATTACCTAGGGCCCTTAATGACCGATACTTGAAAAAGTATCATCCAAGTGTATGGCAAGAAGCATAAGAGAAAAGTGGCCGATGTGAAGAACATTGTTGCCAAAGTTGATGCAATGGCCGATGAGTAAAAAAACCATCGCCCTTAGAGGTTTTTGGGTGCTTAAATGTTTTATAGTGTAGGAACTTCACCAAAAAATAGGGGCATATGTTGACCCAAAAATCACAGGGCCATCGGAGTGTCTGACATGTTGCTGGAGTGTCCGGTGAGCCCTCTCGGGTTCAGACACTTAGCCAGCCGGAGTATTCAGCACGTTGCCAGAGTGTCCGGTGAGCCCTCTTGGATTCGGGCACTCGGCCCACCGGAGTATCCGACAAGATGCCGGAGTGTCCGGTAAGCCCTCTCGGGTTCGGGCACTCGGCCCATCGAAATATCCGACACGCTGCCGGAGGATCCGGTGAGTCCTCTCGAGTTAGGGCACTTGACCCACCGGAGTATCCGGCACGCTGCCGGAGGGTCCGATAGGCTCTTTCAGGTTCCCGGAATTACACGACAGAACCTTCAGCATCTTATCGGAGACTTCGGTCACTAGAGTATCCGGCACTTTACCAGAGTCTCCAGTAATGCTGATTTAGAAAGGTTTTCAGTAGATTAATTCTAATTTCTTTTCTAATTTGTGAGATTAGTTGTCCTGCGGGATAAGACCATTTCACCTCTATAAAACAGAGACCCATGGTCGGTTGAGGATCATTCCAATCGATTAAACCATTTGTCTTTACATTTTACACTTCTCAAACCCTAATCCCCTGACTCGACCTTTGTTTTGCTGTTCTTTCTTCGTCCCAGTGACGACCAAAAGCAATCTGGCTGGTCTGACTAAGCCTGAATCATCTCTAGTACGATCCTCCTCCAATGGGGTCTCTCTTGACGCGAGATTGTCCCGGTGCTGCCCCAATCCGATGTTGAAGAAACACCGACGTTCCTGCACACAGACATTAGAGCGGTGTGTTAGCCCAAGAACCATTTCGGCGTCAACACATAGCTTCGCAATATTCTCCATCAAAGGTTCCAAGAACACATCAATATCGATGCCAGTTTATTTTGTACCTTGGATAAGAATAGATAGCCTGAGGTACTTTTGTTTGTGATACAACCAGGTTGGAATGTTGTACATCGTTAGAATAACAAGCCAAGTACTGTGTACGGTCCTGTTTTCACCAAATGGATTTATGTCATCCGTACTCAATTCAAACCGTATATTTCGAATCTCCTCAACAAACTCTGGATAAAAAAGATCGAAATTCTCCACTGAGTTGCATCAATCAGGTGTCGAAGCTTTCCCGGGTTCATCCTACGCTTCTCAGCATGCCAAGGCATGAGTTCAGCATCTCTAGGGTTTGAGAACATACGCTTTAAGCGATCAATCACTGAAAGGTACAACATCACCAAGGCAGGGATCTTCCTCTTTCCACTCAACTCATTGGAACTATTATCATCATCAATCTCTGTACCAATAGAGTTATTCTTCTTCTATGCTCTTTTCTTCAAATTGCTAGGGTATATATAGTTGTAACTCTTTTTGTATCGACCGATGCCACATGTCGGATATTTTTTCATAAATTCATACTCTTTGCGATAAAACATAGTGATTTGGACAGGTATGTATTTTTTTCACACCCAGTGACAATGGACATATAAGTTTCTTAGCACTATAAGTGGTGGTTGACATCTTGTTTGGCTTTGGAAGTATTTTTGCTAGCAGACTCAAAAGCTTTATGAAGCTACTATCAGACCATCCATTACTGGCTTTCAACTTTAAAAGTTCAAGCACAGCACACAACATCGTGAACTTTTTATCACATCTCTTTGATTCTTCATACAAAAGGCCATTCGATGTCTTCTGCAAAACTTCCATATTAGCTAGATCTCTCTCAACCCCATAGATGCTAGCACTTGTGGTTCAACATGACGCAGCATCTCCTCAAAGTCAAATAGAATATCCTCTTCATCATCATCATCAACATTATCATGATTGCAATTATCGAGATCCATACTAGGATGATTGGTGCTACCTCCAACTACCACAACATCTGGACAATAAACTTGAGACATATCTTTTTTCCCCATCTGCTGTCTATATGGTGTAGCTCTTCACAAAACCTCTCTTGATTAGGTGTGACTGGATCACTAATGTATTTGGCCAAGCAATGCTGTTGACGTAATCAATACATGGATAAAATATCTCTTTTCTCTCTTAGCATGATTCTTGGCGGCTTCAACAAATAAAAAATATTTTGGAAAAACTCAGGAGAAGGTCTTGGTACATTGTACATCCATGCTCGATCTTCTTTTTATTTCAATCTATGAATAATTTTATAGATAGGTTAAAAATTATCAAAAATATGCTAAATTTTAGCCAATATAAATCTTATAAAATAGCAAAACCTTGAGGAACCTAGATAATGAAGAATCTAGAAATTAGGGTATCAATCACACTTAATCTTGAAATAAATCGGAGGAGTAGCAATAGATTACTCTAAAGAACAAGATTTCAAAAATTTTAGCCAATATAAATCTCCTAAAATAGCAAAATGTTGAGAAACCCTAGATAATGAATAATCTATGAATTAGAACACAAATCACATTTTATTTTGAAATAAATTGAAGGAGGAGGAATAGATTAACCTAAAGAACAAGATTCAAAAAAGATTCGCGAAGAAAACCTTCCCCCTTGCTGATCGATTTTCGCCTCGCCACCGCTCGCATGCTTTGTTCCAGCCGCGTCGTGTGAGGAACAGGGCTCCGAAGGCCTGTATTTATACTTGTCAGTATTAGTGCAGACGGACCTTATAATCTCGCCGATTATGTAAACTTAGAAGTGGTTCTCTTAGGCAACCAGCGGAACTAATGTCCTTAGTGCAGGCGGTTGTCTTAAAAAAATCGCTTACACAAATGCACTTAGTGTAGGAGGGTGTCTTAAATAACCGCTTGCACTAATAAAAGCCTTTGTGCAAGCTGTTCCTTGAGACAACTGCCTGAACTAACTTTTATCTCTTAGTGAGACCCACATACTTCTTAGTCGAGGCGGTTAATAACTATCAACCGAGAAGGAGGTGTCGAGATAAACCCTTTTTTATAGTGTAGGTGATGACGGGCATAGAAAATGCGTAGTGAAAGCATGTGTGCATGATCTATGTGGCATGGCTAATGAGGTTTTTCACGTAGTGATTTGAAATGTATATATATCGTTGCAGATGACAGGAAGATGTTTGCACATCACTTTTTAAAATGAAGTGTGCTATTTGTTTACCGCCATACCGTGGTTTTAGAGTCAACAATGATTTTATTCTTAAGTAAAAAAATTGCTTGTTTCTTTTATACTACACGTGACCTACTACTTCTATCACACAATAAATTTACATCTAACTTTAGTTAAATTTGTCTTTGGCTAGAGTTTTTTATAAATTTAATCAACTATAATAATATAAATTTTATATTTAAAAATATTTTATGATGAATTTAAAAGTATAGATCTTATAGTTTAAACAATTGAATTTTAAAATATTATTGATAAAAGTTACTCTCTCCGTCTTAAAATAAGTGTTTTTTTAATTTTTAAATATCTAGTTTAACCATTCATCTTATTAAAAAAATTCGTAAAATTTTTATTTATTTTATTATAAAATAATTTATTATTAAAAGTACTTTAAAGTTGACTGGCTTATATTTTATATTTTTGTAAATTTTTGAATAAAACAAATAATCAAATATTAATTTTTAAAAATAAAAAAATATAACTTATTTTAAAACCAAAGAGAATAAATAGGCATGAAATACAAATGTAAACTTATTTTGAGAGTAAGTATTGGTATCTTACAGTCTGCCGAAGAAGCTTCGTAGGCACAGCACTGCTCCCAGCCCTATGAGCGGATTTTTTACCGGACGCCCAGACGTCCGGACGAGCCTCTGAGCCATCAACTCCAAGGCACGAACGGACCGGATCACGCTTCGTCTCGATCGACGTGTTTTTGCAGGAGAGGCCATTGCACAGAGCAAGGTTGGCGAGGATCCAGACGTCCGGTCATCCGGATTTTTTATTATTCGTCCCAGCCTGACTTTGCGCGGCTCGTCGGCGAGTGGCACGCAGGCAACAGCTGCCTTTGGCCTTTCGGTGGCAGAGCGAACGGTGGACTTTATGGTGCAGGCGGCAGGTTGCGCTGCACCTTGCCGAATCGCGCCTCGGCAGCCTCTGCGGCCGGTGGCGATTTCCTGGCACGGGAGAGATTCGAAGGCCGCGGGAAGGCCGCGGGGAGCAGAAGCCGGCGGATGCATTTTGAAAAGCTTCTCAATAATTTCTATTAAATCAAATTATAACGAAAAAAATGTAAAAATTCTCCTCAAACAGTTTTTTTAAACATCTTTTTATTTTCAAAGATCTTCAAAATCTCTCATTCAAAGGTAGATTTGAAGAATTTTTTAAAATCCTCAGTTCTATGTGTTGTGTAACTAATCGATTATTAACTTAGCCTAAATTTTAACTATATTGAGACACATTTAAAGTAACTGTTAGAGAAAATGATTAAAATATGTTTAAAAAAAATTTGTCTAGCACTGAAAAATATCTTTTGAGCTGATATTTTAAATGACCCGTTGGAGATGCTCTTAAACAGAGGCCAAGCAGAAGGTATGTGTAAATTGGGCTTATTTGTTGAATAAAATTGATGTATTAAATATTTATAATTGATTAATTCAAGTTTGGCATCGTGCGTTGAAATTTATATAAGGTATATAAAAGTGAATGGAATGGAAATAGTCTTCGTACAAACTAAAAAACTTATATGATTCTAATAATCTGTGTGCCAAATAGCTAGACATATATTATAATATTAAAAATATAATTCAGATTATATAATCCATAAATTATAATTGACAGATTTTATGATAGATAAAAATAATTATGGATCATTTATTTGCATAAATTTTGCTGAATAAATGATTTTTAACCTTCTAAGAGGTAAACCCCTCTTTTAATTATATTCATTAGCTTGAAAAGTTATTAGACAATTTTAAAAATTTATTCACGTGATGGTTTTAGAAACTATAAATTTCAATAATGAGATTGATTTTCTAGTCTTACCTTCTATGAGGTAGAAGTGTACCATTTAGTTTATCTTAGCGGGACTCCGCAAGAGATATAAAATACAAATAGACCAAATATTTATCATTGTTGTAGGGCATTAGACCTTTCATAAGAAATAAACTAGTATAATATGAGGTTAATCAGTTGATACGTTTTAAGAAACTGACAATCTTATTTCTATAAAATGAGATAAAAACTACTCCGTTTAGAAGCCCTCTAGTATGTGTATATATATTAATTGTTTGCTTCACTTTGATGGACTGACTGCTTGGACTGTGTTGTGGAAGCCTATCTCCGAAATATATATTGTGTACCAGCGAGGGACCATAAACTAAAATGTCAAAAATTGTGTTATCTATATGCGAAAGTGAACAAAAGTTACAAAACCAGCAAAGTCCGTGGTATATCATTTCGTGACAAGATAATGCTAAGAACTAATGACTCCGCCTACCTGTGAAACATTTTTTTATGCAAACATAAGGGGATAAAAGGTTGAAGTTAACTGTACAAATTTTAGTTAGAAAATATAAGAGCATCCCTCAAAAAATCACTAAAACAATATTTTTTGGGTTAGTTAAAAAAATTTCGAGGTCTAATTTAGCTGCCTCTCCTAATAGCTCCTTTAAATATAATTTTTTTATGCAAACATAAGGGGATAAAAGATTGAAGTTAACCGTACAAATTTTAGTTAGAAAATATAAAAGCATCCTAAAAAATCACTAAAACAATATTTTTTGGTCAGTCAAAAACATTTTGAGGTTTAATTTAACTATCTCCTTCGACAGCTCCTTTAAATATAATTTAAATTTGAACACAGTAAACAACTAATCTTACGGTTAGTTACACAAAAAATGAGATTGAAGACTCAAAAGTAAAGATGTGTTTAAAAAAAAATTTTTTAATTTTTTTTAATTTTTTCCTAATAATTTAATTTAGAAGAGTTAACAGTGAGCTTTTGTGGACAAAACCCAAAAAGCGGGGAACCTCCCCCAAACTGGGTCAAGCGAAAAAGCGGCGGAAGTGTTTCTGACGCGCATTTACACCAGTAGAAGCGAAATTTACGGTCGCCATCACTTCATCGCTTTTACTCGCATGTGCAGCTGCTCTGCTCCCTCGCGGCCGCAACTGCAACTTCGCTCTGCTCCCCTCATCTTGCCATGTGCCACAGCAAGCTGCTCTAGCCCACCCTCCCAACGTCGTTGTCGCCGCACCGAGCTCCATCTCTGCCGGCGAGAACTAGTGCTGAGGGAAGGCCAATCGAGGGTCAGCCCCGATGGGAGGCCAGTTCCCAGATCCACGATGACTCTGCTGGCTCAAGAGCACTCCTTCCTGACGGCGTCACCTCCTGCTCCTCTCCTCTTCCTGTGCCAGGGAGCTTTGTCCCATCCTGTCCCTGTGCCATGGATAAACTCAATCGAAGCATGGTGACAGGGAAAGGGTGGTCTGGGGTAATGGATTCATTTTCTCTTCGCACCACATATTCATCTGGCTAGATATCCACATGGGGGCGGAGCAGTCATCGCCTCATCAGAGTAGTAGAAGATAGAGACAAGAAAAAGCAAGGTCACCAAACACCCAACCGCTTCTCCGGAAGGCATCTTCGGCGATAAGCATGTTTTGGCTTCTCCAAAATGGAGCTTCATCAAAAACGGAGCAAAAGGTCCACCAAACAGGGTTAAAGTAAAATTAACAAAATTCACCATAGAAATATCTGTGAATTTTGTAGGTGCCATATGGATGTTGGCTAGGGTCTCCAACGAAGGGTTTTCAAAGGAAATACAGAGGAACTTATTTCTAAGGAAAGAAACCATATGGGTGTGTTTGAAGCAAAGTAAAATTAACGAAATTCACCGAGTAAAAATTTAATTTGATACCAGATGAACTCTTCCACGGTAGATAAAGTGATTTTGTTCCACCTCCTACGATGTATATAAGACATGAATTTGATCTCAATAGTTGATTCAAGTAAAAAATATAAATATATAAATTAGTATCAATCAACAATGTGTCCTTTATAATCATCACCCGTAAAATTCACTAACTACTTACCAAATTGAATGACAGTAATTAATAATTATTGAAGAATTCTTACCTTTTAAGAAGTAAAAGGACAATTCAAACTTTTAGATCAACGCAAATGAACATGCTACAACTATTTAGGTCTATTTTAAAATCTACCTATTAAATGCCTCCTTAGTGTAAGCTGCAAGATGGTTTGACACTACTAGAGTGCAGAGTGTTAACATAGTTACTCCCCCAAAATTTTTATTAGGCTCAATACACCACACCTATTTGTCTCGCTCCAGCAAGATCCACCCCTGTGCTACTAACGTGGGGGCTGATCCACCCATCAGCGATGGTGCCCAACGTCAGCCGATCCATACCCTCATCCACCAAGGCCCCTTGTCAGCGTGTCAACATCAATTTTGTGCCTTCCACCGAGGGTTAACGAAATCACTGTGAACCAGCCGGTTTACAGACGAATTGGTTAAACAAATCCCGCTCGGTTTTATCGTATGGCCAATTCTCATCTAAAAGTGAACAAATCCCGCTCGGTTTTATTGTATGACCAATTCTCACTTAAAAGTGAACTTGTTACTGTAGCAAAAAAAAGAAAAAATTAGCTGTTTCACCGGTTAGCAGGTTGTTTTTTCTGCATTGTTAAAAATCGGGCGGTTTGTGGTTTTTTAAACTTTCTTCCAACACTTTTTCACCTACGATATATGGTTTAATATTATGATAACATTGACAGCATCAGCAAAAGGACACATTGCATTGCGGTTTACTTATTTATTGTATAATTTACATGCAATGTTATTGTTTAGGTATTTGTTGTATGGTTTACACGGTGTATTAAGCAAAACACATCTATTTCACTGTTTGTCTAGGATGCAATTTATTCATTCACTGTACAGTACTCTCTCTAGTTAAATAATTATTGCCGTTTTAGACAAAACTTAGGTCAAACATTAAAAATATATATTATGAATAACTTTCAAAATGATAAACTTGAGAACATAAAAATTATAATATTAAATTTGTCTTAAAAAATACTTTCATAAAAATATACATGTCACTTTTAAATAAAAAATTGTAGATAAAATAGAAGTCAAAGAAACATCTTAAAGATCGTATCGTTATCATAACGTCAAGTTATGAAATCGAGGGGAATATATTGTTTTTTAATATGTGGAGGGTGTTAAGATAGAAAATATTGCCTATCTGTTGTTAATTACAAAAGTTACTGTATTAGTTCAACTCTGTAATCATAATACCTTCCAAATGCCTAAAAAGTCCTTGTAAGTTACTCCTACTATATTGGATGGTTAATACTTTATTTTAATTGATTTTAATTAAGCGTGGTAATAAGTTTAGTACAAGTGACGTGGCAAGACATCGAGCCGCCTGGTGCGGTAGAGAAAGGCCTTATCCAAAATCCGCGTTCGCGTCAACTGTATCGCACTGCCACAGTGCCATGCTTTCTTTTCTTGCGACGCAGGAAAGAACCCCACAGTCCACACTTGCCCCCTCCAGCACGCAAACCGTCCATCTTAACTTCAACAGTCTCGATCACCCGCCGCCCTCATCAAGCCCAGCAGCCCCTTCTCCCCCTCCCCCCTTTCGCCGCCTCAACAAAAACCCCAAAACCCTAGCCGCCGCGCCGCGCCGCCCTCGGGTCGTCCTCCTCCTCCTCCCCTCCATCCCCTGCTGCGTCCCCGGCGACCCCAAGCAGCGCGGCGAAGATGAACGTCAAGGGTGGCGGTCGGATTCCGGTCCCTCCGGCGGGTGCCGGCGCGCTGGCGAAGGTCGCGGTGATTGGCGGCGCCGCCGTGTACGCCGCCATGAACAGCCTCTACAACGTCGAGGGTGGGCACCGCGCCATCGTCTTCAACCGCATCCAGGGTATTAAGGATAAGGTCTGCACGCCGCATCCGCTTCCCTCTCTTTGTCCGTGCTCTGCCCCCATTCTCTGCACCTGGATATTCTATAGTTGGTTGCGGGTTAACGCTTTGATTGTTGAGCGCGTGATTGGTGGCGTAACGTTTGGTGTAGCTGCTGTGATGAAATGGATCTCAGCGTCGATGAGGTGTTTAATTATTTTTTTAATTTTGTTAGTACGTCCTGGTAAATCTAGCCAAATCAAGCCAGTTCGTTGTAGCAGTACTGTGCGTCCTCGGTGGTGAAATGCGGCTACGGTGGATTCTAGTCCGCTTCGGAGTTATTGGGCAATCGTGTGGCATTTTTGGGCATTAATCTTGAGCTAATTCGGTGTTGTATTAAGGAAAACTTGAGTTTATGGCTTGTCAAATTGTCAGTGAGACACAACATGTTGTCCTTTTCCTAGGATTGTCCAGTGATTCATACTAGGAACTGTTTGCTTGATTTAGCACTGAAGATGGAAACTATTTTCCATGTCTTTCCATTTATATCGTATCCTAGATTCCTAGTTTGACGGCTAAGATTGTTATGAAGTTTATTGTGTGCTGAATCATCTCTAAAGATTGTTTGGAACATGCAGCAAGCTATTCCTGTCAAACAATTTCGTTATATATGACATGTATGGCTAGTCTCAGGTAAGATTTGTACAATGTCTGGTGTTTTTTGACCTTGCAATTTTCAATATGATTTTCCTTATATCTGACTATTATGCGGGATCTTTTATGCTGACATCATACTATTTTATTACTTCTGTGAACTACTTAAGTGTTTTTGTTGTTTGGTATAGGTGTGAATTTACCTAATCTGACAGTACCATAAAATGTTTGTTAATCATTGTTTCTGTGCTAGTTATGTATCTAGGGAAGAAAGAGGAATGTGAATTTATTCCACTTTTGTATGTCCTGGTTTGATGAAACGAGAGAGCCTACCGTTCTTTTTTTCACTTTCATGCTCAATGGAATTTTTTATAAGCTCATAAACACCATATTCC
>BCLG01000740.1:117231-161948 GCA_001602295.1 Zoysia matrella | reverse complement strand
TTTTTTTCTTGAGGGAATGGCAGTACTTCCTGATTGTGTTCATACTTCTTTATTAGACCACCAAATTCCACATAGTAAGATGTTCTTGAGATCATTCCAGATCACGACTCAACAATGTGGTGCAATACTTCCTGAATTAATACTGAACAAATGTAAGGATGTGATACACATTATTAAGAGTACTCTGAACCTGTTCTAAAACACATTACTGAACTTGTTCTGAACTCTGAACTTGTACTGAACTTGTTCTGTTTAGAACTGTGATTACAAACCTGAACATTTAAAGGCAACGTGAAAAATACTGAAACACATTCAGTAACAAGTTCTGAATGTAACATTCAGTAACAAGGTCTCAGTACAAGAAACACATTCAGTTCTCAGTATTCGTTTCAAGTTCAGTACTGAAATTCAGGAGCAAGTTAACTAGATAGTGCAGGACAAATTGAGGATCAAACAGAAGAGTTTATCATTCAGTTCTCAGTACAAGAAACAACTTCAGTTTTTTCCCAGAAAAAACAGAGGAGCTTATAATATTCGTTTTGATTTTGAGCTTAGAAATCATAAGTCAATACGTTGAGAACTGAATAAAACTGATTGGCAATCTGGCAACATGATACAGGCTTCTGAACACCGGATTCGGTTTCATTTGAAAACGAAATATTTCATGTGGCCAGCATAATTATCATCACAAAAAAATGGTGAAGGAAATATCATTAGCATCATCACAATATTTTTCTCTACCGCTGTGAATGAACAACTAAAAATTTGACCAGGACAGGTTTCAAAATTCAAGAGCAAGCGCACAGTAATAATCCTCTACTACATCCACTACAGACTTGTGCAAGAAATCCTTAGAATAGGCCGAGATGCACCGCAACTGAAACTTCAGTGCAGAATCCTCTACTATATCTAGCGATGACCTTGAGTGACGACACATCCTGCATGTAAAAAAGACAGATCATTGCTTAAAATGTGACGGTCAATATGAAGGAATCTCATCAGAAAGCTTAAAAGTGATTAATACCTCATCAGTAAGCTTGAACAGAAAGAACCTCATTAGTAGCTTGTTAAGAAGATAATGATGGTGCACTTTCCTTGATGTAGTGGC
This sequence comes from Zoysia matrella, assembly GCA_001602295.1. Taxonomy (NCBI): domain Eukaryota; kingdom Viridiplantae; phylum Streptophyta; class Magnoliopsida; order Poales; family Poaceae; genus Zoysia; species Zoysia matrella. The sequence continues at coordinate 160,840 of BCLG01000740.1, read as the reverse complement.
CCTGGAAGAATATTAGTGGCATATTGTGAGTGCTGTCACCAGTTGAAATTAACATGAGCAGATTAGTGGAATCCAACAATGGCTCACACGTAAAAAGCAATGAGTACAAACAATTACCAGAAAAATGTCTCACATGAAAAAAACAATGAGTATACAGGAGTACTTCTTGATCAATGAGTACAAACAACTACCAGAAAAATGTTTCACATGAAAAAAAAACAGTGAGTATACAGGAGTACTTCTTGAAAAAACAAGGAGCAAGTACGCATACAGAGTGCTAACAACTACTAGTGTTGACCCTTCTAGAAACCAAAAAGTTAGAAACCAGTACTCGTTATTGAGTAACAAGTAGGAGTACCAGGCACGATTTTTTTTTCAAAGCTCAGTTCAACTTCACTTGATATTAACCAAAAGGCAGAGAAAAGACTTAATTTTAGTCACATGAACTTCTAGTCATTTAATTGCGACACCACATCTTTCACCAATGCTGCCTCGCAATTGAGTTGCAGTGGGAGATGTCCTTGCCTTCAAACATCTTTTTTCTTATGTGTGGGATTTTTTAGTTATTTCCACCATGAATTTTCATTATTTCCTTCATGCATCCATGGAGGGTCAAGAAAATTCTATTTACTTTTGATGGTGAATAATCTTCAAAGGCCTATTTAGAATACAATTTTATTATTAGATATCATGTTGTTTTCTTATCAAATGTAATGTTGTTTTTTTATCTAATGGTACAAGAAGTACTCAAAAGTAGCAATAGAATAAAAAGGTCAGAATTTCCTTTTGGACTACTGCTACAAGGTCTTCTGTAATTTTTGCAGCAGTCTTATATTGGATTGATTGTATTGAACTGAAAAAACTTAGATCTAACGCATTCAAATCTGGAAAATTCGATGGTTGTAATATAAGTCTAATATCAAATCCATCTTGCTTAGCAGCTTCACAAAAAAGAGTTTGTCCTCACAAGTGACATGGGACGGCGCATTATCCTGTTGGATAAATATAAGCTTATCGGCGTCTTCTTGTAGTCACTTTGCTCGCATAACTGGCAGGACCATATCAATTACAGTAAAAACGTTCGGACATCCATTTTGATTTTATCTATATCTTTCATCTCAATTGTCGCGCCCTACCTCTTGGCTGCCTCATACTCTTCTTCAATTGATATCCTCGTTGACTTTGAGCATCAACTTTGACTATTCGTTTTATTCAAAAAATTAGTTTAAATATTTAAAAATTTAAGTTGTGATTTAAATGATTCAAATAACTCTAATAATACATCAAATTATAACAAAATCTGTGATATATCAAAAATTTTTAATAAAACAAATAGTCAAATTAATGTTCAAAATCAACAACGATGTTCTTTTTTTTTCTTGGAGTAAGTTACAAATAGAAAATGGGCATCTCAATTTTCCTTGTCACTGCCCAATCCATCTCAGCCGTTCCTTCTTGTGCCCCTTAACCATGCGCGTCGCAGCTCTCTGAGTTATTTCGGCTAACGCCACTAAGCAAATAGAGCCATCCTCATAACATCATTAGTAAACAAGATATTCAAAAAATACCACCCCTAAGCAGGGTTCTTATCACCCACGTAATATTATCTCCTTTTCTCCTTCTTTTCTTTTTCGTTTCCATTATTCTTAATAGAGTCTTCCTGTTTTGCCGCTCCCTCCAAAACACGATCACAGACCACATCGCTGCTGCTCCCCGGACGGGGCAGGCGCTGCTTGCGCCTGTAAGCGTTGAACATTTTTTTTCCTTTGGATTTCTAATTTATAATTTTAAACAAATTTGAATAAGAGTAATATTTCAAACAAGTTTGAAGAACAATAATATTTCTAAACAAAATAATAAATTTCAAAAACGTGAACAGCAAAAACATAGTAAAGTTTTCAAAAATTTGTTGACCCGTACCCGTCCTCCTCCCGTCGCTCGTCGCACCGGGCTCCACCGCTCCAACGTCGTTAGTAAGAAGCCAAACGCACCCCTAGCTCTTGCCGGCCGCCGCCCACGCCGCCCCGTCCCATCCCGCGCCGCCGCCCCGACCTGCTTGGTGCCGCCACCCACCCCCGCCCGCTCACCGCCACGAACCTCGCCCTATTGGTAGATCCGCCTCTGCGTCTAGACCATCTTGACGCTGGACTTCAGCTTGTTGCCAGTTTACGTCCCGCAGAAAACTGCTTCTTGATCCTGTTCACAAGCGCGCAAGATTGTTCAACCCAAGGTTCAGGCACGGTATTTCTCCCGATAATTTTTGTCGGCCCCTGCCCTGCAGCAGAGATGAAGATGTTAGTGCTGGTCTTTCACCAACCTGTGATATATTTTTTGTTCATTGATTTTTATATTGCTCCTATGCTATGCTCACTTGCTCACCCTCAGATCTATTGATTGGCTAGTTTAGCAGGGTTAATAGACATTTCCTCGGTTGATTTTGGAAAGTAGTGGCTTTTTCCCCTCTGTAGTTGCGTGTTTGCCTCTATTTTTTATAGAGAAAACAGAGGCAAACATGCCATTGCCTATTCAAAATACCGTGGTAAATATGGCAAGTTGAAAAACAAGGGTTAACATGCATTTGGTGTCAGAGAAGCAATTATCTTTTGATATTTTTGTGGATTTTCTATCAGAAACTAATGGTAAATGGATAACAAAGTGTTCTGATAATCGTTTTGTCAGATAGATATTCCCTCTGTTTTTAAGTTGTTTTCATTAAAACAAGGGTTAGAGTTAAAAAATGAACTAAAATTGATGTACTAATGACAACAATTTAAGGATGGAGAGCCAATATATAGTTCAAATCTCGAAATAACCAGTGACTATGATTGTTCTGTAGACAGAAAGCAAATGCTGGGGTCCTTACAAACTTTGAAGTTCTTGATTTCTTGCGATCAAGAGGGGCTAAAACTGACCCCATGGGATGTTTGGGAGCTGTTGCTGCATCAGAATGCAAGGTGATTACTTACTCTTTCTATTCTTTTACTTGGAATAATGTTATGTCCTTTTTATTTATTTTCATATTTGCTTATTTTTATTGACTAAATGGGCGTAATAGTCATCTTCGTCAATTAGGTGTATGAGTACCTCTTAAAAACTCCTGCTTGCAACCAGACAAGGGAATCAAATTAAGATTTTGTGAAGAGAAGTGAGGGTTTCAGGCTTGCCAAGGCTGATAGACTAAATGTGCTTAACTGGAGACCATCCTCTGCTGCTGATGCATATGCGGTACTGTCATATTATATTAATGATAGAGCTTGATGTTTGAGTTTTTAATTTTGCTAAGGTAATGCAAACCAAGTTGTTGCAAATCGAAGTTTTGTAATTCAACTCACAAGTTAATTTTTCATCTCATAATGTAAAAGTACTGTATAACAATTGTGCTTGTTTCATATCCTTAAGAATTTTTTTTTCATAAGTTGGATTTCTATCTCATTTTTATCTACGAATGCATTCATAGAAATCTTGAATTTCCCTGGTAATGAATAGGCTGTTAAAAGTAGTATACATCACTTGTGCGATAGAAATATGCATGTAGGTTCTTTGCTTTTGTGTCAGATACGGATTTTTTTTTCTTCTTATAACTGCCTACTAATTACATATGTAGGATTCAAGTTGTCTGGGGATCGAATTGATTGCCATTCACCAGCAATTGCATTGTTATGTTCGTAGTTAGAATAACCCATTTGCACTGATTAGCCTATGCATTTGCACAGATTCATCCATACAGATAGTTTGTTAGAATAAACCCATTAACAAATAATTGGAGAAATCTGCTCAATTTTTTTGGTTTGTCTTTGTGTTCATGCTTTCTTATGGATCTATTTGATTTCATTCTCAACTTCAGATGATAGAAGAATGCGGGAGGCGGTTTTCCCGGGACGAGATAGGAGAAGCATGTGATGAAAAAGAGCGGGCCCAGGAATTTTTGGACATGGTAAACGAAGTTTTGCCACCACCCCCTCCAAAGGAAGAGGCAATGCAGGAGTGAATTAAAATGTTTGAGGTGACGTTTTCAGCATTAGTATCAAGTGTTAAATTTTGCCTGGAGCTCAAGTGCATTATTTCACTAGTGTGACAGCTCTTGCTTTTAGATCTGGCAGAAGTCCATCTATCTTGAAAAGTTAAGATATCTATTTCAAATGAAACAATTATCAATATTCACATGATTCTAAAAAAAGGAATTTGTCGAAATTTTTTATTTTTTTTCTTGGATTCATGTAATCATGTGTTGCTTCTTCATGCCCTCTAGTAGAAAGATATTCATGTAATCATGTGTATGCCTGATTTTCAGATAAATCGAAAATCATGTTTCCTGTGACACCAAATAAGCTGGTCAAATGCCAAATTAGTATTTAGTATATGATGCGTTAAACTTTCTTGAAGAATGATTCAGTGAGTTTCGTGTATGTTTTTGTTGTGCACCCTTAGTTGAACTAAGCAGTATATTTTAAATATATTATTTAATAAATAAAAGTATAATTGTCGACATGTCTTCAAAACATAAGCGTAACTTTGTTATCTATAAAATATTTAATAAAAAGTAGCATCGGTACACTTTTAAAAAATTATTTTTAAAACAAATTATTTCTAATTTTGTAACTTAATAAATTTAAAATTATTTCTAATTTATATTGAAAATGTTTGATTAAAACATTGCGTCTAAAGCTACTATTTTTTTAGACCGGAGTTGTAAGCGAAAAAAGGATTGAATGTTAGTTTTCATAGTAATTAAAAAGCATTTTTAAGAGATAAAACAATTTAAGTTATCTAAATATATATTTTTATAATATATAAGTCTTTAATTATAGTATATACTTGCAAGACATAGAAGTAGAATAAATTTATAAGAATTTCTCTTATATCTTTTGAAACAGTTTTATTGAATCTATATCAAATCATCTCTTTGTGCACCAGAGGATTGATACGAGGATCTAGAATTTATTGATGACGTGACTTCAGATATTTAAAGAGAATTCACGAGCTTTAATATATAAAGATTTTTTTTATTATTTCACTATTTACATGAACCGTGACAGAATAGCGTGTGGATCTGGAAAAGGTAGGGCGATGACACGGCAGTTTATGTCTGCTTTCGTCGAGTAGAAGCACGATTTTACGTTAACTAGGGAAAAGATTTTTTTTTCTAATATTCACTGTTAGATTTTAATTCGACGGTTAATATTTTTTAAGATGACGTGGGGTAACGAGGGTTAAGAGAACGTTTGCACTTTAATTTTAATATATAAAGATTAGCTTCTGCTGATGCCTTTTCCGTGAAAACAATGTACAAGACTCCACTACTGGAGCAAAGAGCATCAGAGTGAGCAAAAAATGAAATGAAAGTTGACCCAAAGAAGGAACAGAAAATGGCTTCCATTTGTGTAACAGCTACATTATCGGGCGGTCAATAGAAGGACGTGGAAGCGACAACAATGCGAAAGCCACCTGTATCCCTCATAGACAAATGGCCCTAACATATTGACTGATCTGCTCATTTGGAGGTTTCTGATGCCCGTGCCCTGCCCTGGAAGCCTTCTCCAGAAGCAGTAGCAGACCAACATTGTTGCCACACTGGCCAATCGGGTACCTGCACGCCATAGATGAAGAACAAGTGTGAAGGGAAAAGAGAGCGCATTTGCAGCTGGAGGGGCAGTAAAGTGAAGATGAACTCACTTGATTCGGGTTGATCGCTTTCGCCACCAGATGATAGATGTGAACAACTGGAAGGGGAGTGGAAAGCAGAGGCTGTTAATTTCTATTGTTTTCATGGTTTCTTCTGGTACAAAGCAGCCTTAGAATAGGATAACCAGAACTTTAATTTCACATCTAGCTTTATGTAGTATTCAGTGGGGTCTCCAGAATCCATATGCAATACCAATAGCTGCTCATTGTTTTGTTATGCTATTATCAATTTATATGTTACTTAACAGTTTCAACTATATGGTGCTTTCAGTAAAAAGATATCTAGAAGATGGAAACAGAGATAAATGAATCAGCACACCTAAAGCCCAGTGATAAAAGAAATAGAACATCACGAGAACTCCTTAGAAACACTAGCAGTAGACAGTAAGCAAATAAACTACCCACCATGATCAAATTGTAGGGGACTGGAAAGTCTGGAATGCATTAGACAGATCAAGAACAAGAAAAATGTGCACAACAGCATTACTGATGTATACAAGAAATGTGCAGGCCAATTTTTACTGCCAACATACTGCAAAGGGCTTTGTTACAAGCAAGGGTATAAAAGATTCAAATTCAATTTGTAACAAATTATGCTGATCTGAAAACATTTCCTTTCTATGATGAATATTTTAGGTTCGGCATATATAGAAAGGCTAAAAATATTTGAGCGTTCTTAGGATCAAAGGCGATTACCTTGACCACAGTAGCAAGGAGTGAGGTCCTCTGCATAATCGCCGGCGGCTGCCGTGGAGGCCGAACAGTGATTGTCACGGCCGGCTGCACGTTGCCCGCTTTGTAGTAGCTCTGCTGCACGACAGGCACCGCCGGAACCGGTGGTACGGCCTCCTTGCACAGCTTCTGCGCGATCTCCTTAAGCAGCATGACCTGCGCCTTCTCTGTTCCCATGTTGATGATGGCCTGCCGCATGGATTCCCGGTCCGCCTCCAGCGACTGCAGCCGCGAGCTGAGTCGGCGCACCTCCTCGTCCTCGGCCCAAGGCAAGCGGCCGCAGCAGTCGCTGCTCACCGGCGTGCTGCCGCCATAACAGGATCCTTCCGGTACCGCCAGCGGCGCGCCGCCGCCACCGTGGATGGCGTCAACGGTGTAGACCCGGTCGCTGGCGCCACACTCGTCGTCCGGAAAGTACTCACCGTCACAAAAGTCCAGGCTATCGTCGGAGTAGGCGAGCGCATTGCGCTCGAAGGCGGAGCCCGGCGCGACGCGGATGATGGGCGTGTTGGTGGTGACGGCCGCGGGCGTCGCGGCGCGCTCGAGGAGATGGACGCGGTGGGCGAGGCGGTTGAGCTGGTCGCGCGGCGTCTGCGCGCAGTCGAGCGCGTCCGCCTCGGACGCCGTCGGCGGGTGGTCGATGCAGCACCGCAGCGCCGGGTAGAATCCCGCGGACGACGACGGCGCGGGGGACGGCGACGTTGGCGTGTGCGGTGTGGCGGTGCAGTGCTGCCGCGGGGTGGACGCCTCCGACGCCGCTGCGGCACGGAGGTGGTGGCGAGGCGTCTGCTGCATCACATTGTGCAGCGCGGCGTCGCGCTTGGCAAGGGCCTCCTCGAGTGCGGCGAGCTCGGCGGCGTCGTGGGACATCTTCTCCTCGGCGTAGCGCCGGAACTGGCGCGCCTCCATCATGGCCTCCGCCTTCTCCCGCTGCAGGCGGAGGATCATGGTCATGGCCTCGCTGGCGGCCCCCGCGGCCGCGACGCGCTCCGCGTCCAGCTCGGCCTGAAGGTCCCCGAGCGCCGCCTGCTGCCGAGTCAGCGCTTCGCGCAGCGCCGCTGCCTCGTCGCTGATCTCCACCCGCACAACCGCCGGTGGCGCCTCGGGCGGGGACCTCCGCTTCAATGGCGGCCTCACCTGCGCCGAGAACATTGGCGGCGAGGCTGCGGTGGCGGCGGCATGGGTGGGGTGGCCGCAGAGGGGGCAGAGCGGCGGAGGGTCGCTGGCGTCGGCCATGGCGGAGGACGGCACGTGCGCATCCGGCGGGACCGCAGCCTCGCCGCCAATGTTCTCGGTGCCCGGGGAAGGAGGGCGCGAGAGAAGTTAATTTTTGGCTTTCTTGTTCCGCCGGTTTTGGATGGTTGGCTGCTGTTTTTAGAAGGCATTTATTTTGTTCTTCTCTCGCTGGAGAAAGTCACAAACAAAACAGATAGGATCTACTCCTACAAATTTTGGATGGCTAATGAGTTTTATGTTTTTCATGGAATTATAATGATGCAGTGAATTTTAGTCCAAACTATGCAGCTGAAAATTAAATCGCACTAGACCAAACATATGAAAGTCGGCCACTAAAATATCTATTAGCCATTTGATAATATCTGGTATAATAGGTGTCGACGACCGAAATACGAGTTCGAAAGATCGACAGATATTGTAAACAGGGTCGAATGCGTGAGTATTGTAAAGCTAATCACGAAAAGGACTGATACGAGTTGTTTATACTTGTTAGGGCCTCTCGAATGATGACAACCCTACGTTCACTGAGTGTGTGTTCCTTTACTCTAGAAATAGATGTCTTGCCCTGTCAGACAGGTTACATATTTATATGAGGGACGTGCCTCTCGTGATAATGACAATTATAACGTTATAACATCGATAACATCTATTTTTAATTACAACGAGCGCGGCTATTAAGCATAACGGCCTTTTAATTGGCGTTAACTCTCTGGCAATCAATCGTGCTTCAAATGTCGCGTCATGCGTCGTGTGGTCATGGGTAGCCGTTCTACAGATGACCGTTCGTATTTAGGCCAAGGCCTACGAATGTCTTCGGTAAATTTTGGTTTCGACCCGCGCCTGTTCGAGAGGCGAAAATTGTGACATCGAGATAAGTCCCTGAACATATCTTCAAGTGGTTGCCTGCCTTCGGTCTTTGGTAACTTGATCGATAAAATCGAGCCGTACCTCCTCTTTTCCATTGTTCCTGCACACTTGGGGAGATGTTTAAATAACAAGACTCGACGGTTGGCTTCAATTTTTGTCTTTACTTCTGCCGTCTCGATTACTGCTTCTAACCGGTCTGAGAGTTGTGCTTTCCGCTGTCAGAGAGCAAAGACTAGGCGTCCTTTGGGATCTCGTAGTATCGTTCTCCGCTTATAAATAGGGTGGACACGATGAAGTTATTCAAAAACACTTCCTTTCTCCACTTCTCTCAGATCTTTGCGCAATAACCGCCCAGGCGTAACCATGGGCAAGAAGCGCTTCGCTAAGAGGATCCGATTTTCGTCCACGAGTGTTGGAGAGGATTCTTCTTTCACACGGGTGAAGGAGCCTCCAGCCCCTGCCGTGTCAAGTGATCCGACGGATCGTATTCCTTCTCCCAGGTTACCCACCATTGAGGAGGTATATAGGGTCCCTCCTGGTGGATTTACTGAATTGATAGAGGAAGACGACTCGAATGTTGTGGATCTAAAGGCTGATCTCGACACTTCTGGAGATGCTAAATTCGCTCGGCGTCTTCATGTTGAGTTGAATAAAAGCCACCGGAGGGTGCCAGGCACTGATGAGGTGGTAGTCTTGAATAACTCTGAAGGAGAGGATGATGATGGAGAGGACCAGGGCGCTGAAGCTCCTTCTCCGATTCTTCCTCACTCAGGACATTATTCCTTGATGTCTTCCTCAAGGAGAGGAGAAGAAAAAGCGGCTGGCCAGGAGAACCCTGGTCCTTTGGAATCATCTCCCCCTATTGTTGCTCAGAAGAAGTCTTCGTCCAAAAATGAAGGGGATGATAGCTCTGTTTAGGTTTAGGACTTTTTCCCCCTTAACTGTTGTTCTTGGATCAATAATGTAACTGTGGTGGCGAAAAAGTCTTGTATCATCTTTTATGAAGCTTTCTTCATTCTAAAAATGTGATATGTACTTGCTCGGGCTTACTTTCTTTAGCGCATTACTGCAACTATAGTTAGCCGAACCATTTATACTCAGAATTAGTCTCTTCGAACGTTCAAATATTGCTATTAGAATTCTTCAAGCACATTAAGCACCTTTGGCATAAAGAGGCACAAACGACCGAACCCATTTAGCACGTTTGAGCACATCGGGTGTTTGCGACACGTTGTACCCGAGCCCCTTGTGAGCGTTGGGCTCATCGGGTGTGGGAAAGAGGATGCCGTGGGTCCTTGTTACAGTGCGTTGAGCACTTCGGGTGTTTAGACATTGAGCACCTTGCGTGCGTTAAACACATCAGGCATTTGCTACTTTCCCTCAGACTGATAGCTGTTCGAGCATTGAGCCCCTTGCGTGCATTAAGCACATCGGGTGTTTTGCCGCTTCTCCTCAGACCAATAACTGTTCGGGCATTGAGCCCCTTTCGTGCGTTAAGCAAATCGGTCATCTGCCGTTTCTCCTCGGGTCACACAGCAGGTTGATTTGAAGCTCGTGCAACAGCTCCATCTTCTAGAAGTGATCCTTCTTCACATAAGCCTTCCACACCAGATCCTTCTCACGGTGCTTCCAAGAAGAAGGACCGTAAGTCTTCATCTTCTTCCTTCATTGCTCGAGCTTCCAAGGCAATCTTTAGCGTTTGTACTCACAACGCTACCGAGATTAGAGAGCATCGCCGCGAGACCCGAGAGCAATTTGAAACTCTAGGTGCAAGACAAGGCTAAATTGCCTCTCATCTTCAAATCAACCTTTCTCCACTCTGTGAGTATCGGGATTTCCCTCCGCGACCTATCTTCGATAATCCTTTGGATCCTCTTGCATATGCTCAACGCTTGGTCCAAGAGCATGAGCAAGAGGATGGAGCTGAAGAAAGTGAGGAAGAAGGTGAAGAGGGAGTTGCAGTGGCTGAGGGAGAAAGTGAAGAAGAAGGTGAAGAAGAGGAAGGCGATGACGAGGAGGGGTGATGAAGATAGCGATGCCACACCTTGAGCTTATCGCTTTGTATTCTTTTCTCCTTTTTGGTGATGTGATGCCAAAGTGGGAGAAGAAATCTATCATGTCATCAGTTCTTTATCTTCGGGCTTATATTATTGTAATGATGGATATATAAGACTTGTGTGAGAGTTAGTATAAGACTATGTGATTTGTGGTTTGTAATAACTCTATTCGTACTCTATTTGTGAGATTTGGTTATTATGTTGCTATCTATGATATGTGGTGGTGTAATGGTGAAATGTTCTTTTTGATCTTCTTATACTTGTTGTACGGATATTTTTTGTCATATGCATTACACTTATTATGTCCACTCACTTGTTGCACCCCACGGATGCTTGGATATTGGGGGAGCTCTCACATTTTCTCTCAAATATGTGCATTTTGAAATGTTAAAGCCAAATAAAGAATTCAAGTCCACGCACACATTTAGGGGAAGCTTCCTATATCACAAGCATCCAAAATCGTTGATTATATCTCTTTTTGAAGCTTTGAATGGGTTGTCATCAATCAGTAAAAAGAGGAAGATGGAAAGTGCATCTAGGCCCCTTAGTGGGTTTTGATGGATGATGACGAACCATTCAAAGAGCTAATGACATTTGTTAAGTGCATTGACAGTGCGAAAGTTTCAAAAAGAAGAAAAAATGTTAAAAGAAAAAGAAGAGCCCCAATTTTCTTGGATCAAGTCACAGAGCCTTTTCTCATGGAAGAATACTAGATTTTATCATTTCTTGAGTCTAGGTATGACGTACTGTCAAGGGGGACTCAAATTGAGGTCTCAAAGTGCCAAAAATGCTCAAACCTTGACCTAACCCGAGACCCCTTACCTGAGTATCCGGCACATTCCTGGAGTCTCCGGTAAGGCTTACTGGATTTACTCGAGAAGGCTCACCGGAGTGTCCGGCAAAGTGCCGGAGTGTCCGGTGAGTTAGAATGTGGTCCAACGACTACTTTTCAGAGCCCGAGTATTTATACCTCCTCAACCCTATTTGAGAGGGCTGGCGACTCACAGTCGAACAAAACACTCTTGAGCTCCAAAAACACTTTCCCACTCCCTTCCAAGGCCTAAGCTTACAAGATTTGAGCTAGGAATTGTGAGAGAAGTGCTTTCACTCCTATTGAGCATTTGCGGCATCCTCGAGCTTTGATTTGAGTTTGTTACTCTTGGAGCTTTTGCTCCTAGACTGCTAGGTGTGCCCGGGAGCTCTCAACTTGTGTGGTGACGCCCCGAAAAGTTTGTTCACCCCTTTCCGAAAGGGATTTGCTAGTGGAGAACTCAACCTCACCTTTATGGTTGGTTGAGTGAGAGAAAGGATCGAGTGAGATCTTTTTCTTTGTGAACCTCTCAACGGAGACGTAGAGTTTCTTCGTGGACTCGAAATTTGGAGTTAAATCTTTTGTCTCCTTGTGCTCTTTTCATTCTTGCAAGTTCATATTGTTCTTGTTGTTCATATTCATAGATTTGCTTTGATCTACTTGCTCACTAGTTTCTAGCTTGTTTAATTGCTTAGATTCAAATTTCGTCCAAGTGCCTATTTGATCGGAGTGTCCGGCAAGTTACCGGACAGTCCGGTGACTAGAGTATCCAACACATTACCGGAGACTCCGGTGGTCTGACAGTTCATTGAGTTTTATTTTTCAGAAATTATTTTAGGTTGCCTATTCACCCCCTCTAGGCAACTTTCAACCTCAGTGGACTGTTCAGTGACCAACTCCTTCGATGATCCAGTCGCTCGCAACCTTCTCTAGAACTTGCAGCCATAGTCACCGGACTGTCCGGTGACCATTTTATCCACTGAAACAGCTGATTTTGCCTTCTCTGGAAATGTTGACACTTATAATCACAGAACTGCCGGTGATATCATAGGACTGTTTGGTCATCTATTCCGAAGCTGAAACATGGATTCTTCACTTCCATCTTGTTTCCAACTTCCTCCGATTGCTTACTCAACTTGTGCTTTTTCACCTTAGTGCCATTGGGGACTCCTAGAGCATCCAAACAACCTAGCACTCATGTGACCAAAGAGAAATGACTCAACCCCTCTTAATAGTACCAGTTTTTCCTATGGATTCAAAGCCTACACTAAGCCACACTTGGCTCTAGTTCATCCTTAGCCTTGATCCAACTCCAACCGTGACGCTCCATCAAGAGTCCAATCAACATATGAGTCGACGATCATCCTCGAGGAAGCCAATTCATAGACTCTTGAGATAAGCATATGTTGATCCTATATCCAACAAGTTAGTTCATGGTTCTCATTCAATCACCAAAACATTCATACCTTTTAGGGTTTCCAATACTTCAAAGCTTACAGCCGATTGGTGGGACGCATTGTGTGTCATTTAATAATATTTTACTCCCTCCGTCCCAATTTATAAGGTGTTTTGGGTCTGAGCACGGGAAATAAGGAGAGTGAAAAAGGTGGGATGTGCTAAAAATGAGGAGAGAGATAAAGATAGAGAAGTATTGGGAAGAGAGAACGTGTATTGGAAAGTGAGAATGACTTAATTTGGGAAAACTAGAGAGCTCTAAAATAACTTATAATTTGGGACGGAGAGAGTAGTTGCTAACAAATTATAGATCTTCTGGTGATTAAGACTAGTTAGATGAGTCTCCTCATAAAACTAGAATATATAAACTTCTACTCCTTCCGTCCCACAAAAAGTCTATTTCTAGGTTTGTTTGACTGTGCTTTGTTCTTCTCTTTGACCAATGATTTTTTAAAATCTATTAAACTTTATGAATGCATAAATTACATATTATGAAAATATTTTTCATGGTGAATTTAACGATATAAATTTTATGTTATTAAATTTTATCAAATTTATATAACTTCTTAGTCAAAGAGAAGAAAGAAACACAGTCAACCAAACCCAGGAATAGACTTTTTATGGTACAATGGTAGCATATGATATGCTAATTTATACGTGGTAATTCAGAGATAAAGGCATGAACTAACTAACAATTAACCATTTATTACTTAATTTTATCTTTACAGCTATACTACTAATATAACGGGTAGCACGTGTATTGATGTACGCTAAGGCAGTGCGTAAACATGTGGCTACTAATAATTAACCATTTATTTTACCTTTATAGTTATATTACTAGTGTAATAAGTGGCACATGATACTATGCACGTGATGATTAGCAATTTAACGAGTACTTTATTTTTTATAATTAAACTATGAAGATAATGAGTGACATCCATATTAAAGCATGCTAAAGGATAAGGTGGTCACTATAACTAGTATGATACTATGATTAAGAATAAACCACAATAAAAGACTCGCAAATAAACCGATAAAAACCAATACGGATCCCGAATCAATTTAATCAATTAAACTCCAATAAATTAATAAAAAAACCAACATGATTAAGGATTAACGGATGTTTGAATAGATTGGCGAGGTGGAGCTCGAGATCATGATTCTGACGGCGAAAGAATCAACAGAAACGGAGCTAGGATCTAAAAGTTGTAGCGGTTTAAAGTTGTACGGAGGCTTAGGGACCTATTTGCAAATAATAGAAAAGTCACAAGGAGCCATCTGTGGTTATTAGAGAGGTTACAAGGGACCTATATGTAATTTTACAAAAGGTAAGGGTGCGAGGTGCAAAGTATTTAGGACTAATAATTAAAGAAAAAGTCCGGGGGTTTTTGTAAAGTTGTTGGGCTTAAAGCATAATTTTACAGAACAACAGGGGTTTAAATGTAAGAAAGTACTTTCCTAGAATTTACGGAATTATTTTTGTATGGGAAAAAGGGTGAGGAATATATTTCTGTGTGCAAAATCTTGGGTGCGCGTAGCATTTCATTTGCGGAGGATGACATGTGGGGCCAGAGTTTTTTGAGCAGTTGACAAGTGGGTCCTGGCATATTTTTTTATTACTTTGCTCCGGTTTGATCTCTGTCGTCGGATCTCCAGAGAACAGTTAGGATTTAAAATAACCGACTGGATATCAGGGCCACTGGATCTGGGATGGATGATCGAGATCTAATCAATCAAATGTCTGGGCCGGCTTCTAATCTTGGGCGTTCACTATAAGAAAAATTGGTTTTTGCAACAGCAAAAAATTGTTGCAACAGGGCTAAAATCGTTGTAATACGGGTAAATTGCATCAAAAGGAAAATCATTGGCAAGCGTTGCAAGTACCAGCGTGTTGCAAAGTTATTGCCGCATTTTTTATTTAGTTGTAATATATAGTTTTATTGCCACCAAAGCACGGTGGCCTTAGCCAACATACGCTACTCTCTCTACTGTGGCAATATAGTCACTATTACAACAAAAGTTGTATGTTGCAATAGGTTATATTGCTACAAAATATATTTTGTTGCAAATGATCATATTGCAAGTAATCAGTTCCGTTGTAATTGGCCTTTTGCAACAAAATATATCTCGTGGCAATAATTGTTAGTCACAACTAAACATGTTTCATGACAATAGATGTTATTCACAACAAATTATGTTTTGTGGCAATACATTTTAATGACAACTAATTGTTTCATGGCCATGACTATTAATCGCAACAAAAAAAATCATTGGAGTAGTTACACATCACAATTTAATATTCTGATAAGGTTTATTTTATGGAAACAATGCTTATTTTTGGGCAATGTAAACAATGCAAGAAATCTGAAAACATTGGTAATTCAATTGTTTCATGTCATGGATAAGCCAGTTCCTCGAGGACAAATGACAATATAAGTATCTCAGAAAGAAAACAAAGAAGTTCCTAGCAGAGTAGCATCACTAATATTATTTAGAAAATAATAAAGTTCCTAACAGACCATATTAACATCACTACAGTTTTTTCAGCACTTAGGGGTTGCATGATTTTCATTGTTGACCCTCTTCACTTGTTCATGCATTTTGTGGCACCTCATGTTGCGGTCAAATGATTCCATCCTGTACAAGAAAAATAGTCAATGCTAGCTTGATATACAGAATGAAAGGGAATAGTAGTCATGTGCAATTTACAAAATATAGCTGCTACAATTTTCATGGGTATTTTCTTATAGTTTTATTATTATGACCATCTATGCTAACGATGTGTCACACTGTCAGCCAATTGGATACTCCAATGTGTACTACTCCTGGTGCTTCAGGAAAGACATAGAAATGCCCATAATTTGGAAGAAGACAATGTTCCTAATACAACACTGCTATTCCTGACCTGAACACGCTTCTCCTAACTACTAAGCAAGGCTTAGAAATAAAATGAAATCTGTCATCTGTACATATTCTATACGGACTGTAATAGTGTACCCTGATTCCTCGTGAAGGTGTTCAGTAATATGGGCAGTGAGCATAATAGGGACTAAAAGAATTAAAGATCAGTCTATGATACAACACAACAGTAGCAATAGATTGTTATATAAATATTATATCTTGGTGTGTTTGTGAATTCAAAACATGGGGTATATACAATTATATGGACAGAACTGATACAAAGTACAAATGCAATTAAATGATCTAGTTGAAGTCAAAATCTGGTATTACCTGGTCATTTCATCACTGTCCATGATTTCTATCAACTTTCCTGAGGTTATGCGAGCTAATATAACTTGTCCCGTTGGACACTGTTTTGGAACAATGAGCGTACTAAACCAGCATTCTCATTGTTGTGCTTGTTTCCTGTCACAGTTGGAGCTTTACTTGCCATGTTGGACTGTAAAAAAAGAACAATTACATTTGAGTTGGATTCCTGTGCAACAAAAAAAAATCTCATTTGACTTACCTGTTGGGTTGACTCTTTTCTCTCTTGTGCAAGCATCGACAGCATCTCTGCCTTAAATTCATCCCTAAGCTTCTCCATGAGATCCTCCCTTAGTTCCTCTCGCAGTTCCTCCCTGAGTGCTAGCCTTTCATTGTGTGCTTCCTTGGATTGAGTTGCAAGCTGATCACGCAAGTTTTGAACCTCATTACGGAGTTCATCATTTCTTCGCTGGGCCTCATCTACCTGAGCATTCAACCTTTCAGTAGGTGTGGGTGGTTTCTTTAGGTATCCATGCCCATGAACTTTTGATGTCTTGCATCCTGTAGATGCTCTATAGCTTGACTGAAAGATATTGTTTTCATCTACAAGAGTTCAGTTTAACTTTCAGTGCAGGGATGACCAGGAAAAGAAATTTGATGCAGCACCATGCTGAAATATTATAAACTCCCTATTCATAAAAGGCAGAAAGAATCCTTTCTATTCGTAAAAGGCAGAAAGAATCCTTTCAATTTAGATTAATTCTCTACAGCAAATAAAACAAGAATAGACCGCAGCTGCTTCTGTATGTGTTTCTATAACCAGCAACAATTCAAAAGCCTAACGAGGATAAATAAGTTCTAAAAATCAAATTCGTTATGCCTAGTGCAAAGCCCATTGACCAATATACTTCTGTAAGTCATAATAAAACAATGCACATGGTAACATCATAGCAATTGAGATCATTTATATGAAGAAATTAGAAGTAAGATGGGATTGGTACAAACCTGCTACTGGAAGGGCAGCGTGCAGCAACAGTTGCGTCTAGTCAGGGTGCTGTTGGCGGCAGATGGGCCAACATGGATGGGAGAGGGAGAATTGGAGGCAAATTGGTGCAGGGTGCTCAGATGTAGAAGAGGATAGGGACAAATGGAGAAGCACGGGATGTTGGAGCCGTATATGGGAAACAGTAAGGCCCCTTCGGTGAAGATTATGGAGCTGATTTTACTGATGATTATCACCGCTTATGCTATAATCTCTACTTAAACACTTAAAACTCATAAGTGATTATATAATCACCTATAATCACTTCTACATTTTGTACTAGCACCCATAAGCTACAAATAGTAACTTTTTACTACTTCTTCGTTCACACCACCTATAATACATATTAGATAAGCTATTTTATCAAACACTCTTGACATAGAAAATAGATTATGTAGGCAAGTTGGATAAGTAATTCCCATAAAAAATCTAAAGTGCCATCATTTTTGAATAATCATAATCCCTAGAAAAGACCATGCCTGCGCTGCTGATTTTGGTGGCCGAGCACCAGGGATGGGCAGAGGATGGGGGCAACTTGGAGCAGCTGTTCGATGCAAGGGCAGAGGATGGGGGGACTACTTGGTGCAGCTCTGTTCGATGCAAATGCAGATCGAGGGACTACGCATGAGCCTCCTCAGCAAGGGGGCAGGGGAAGTTGACGGAGCGCGCCGTCGTCGTACCCGGCGGCGGCCTCGTCAACGGCGTCGAACGATCCAAGCCACAGCCCCACAACCGGAGCCGCACGCCGCAGAACGGACAGCGGAGACCCGCGCCAATGACCCACGTCTGTGGCTCCGCAGCAGGAATCGACGATCGCGCGGCCACACGGGGCACAGCAGAGCAGCACGCGGGCGAGGCGCGAGGCTGGGGTCGCCAGGGACGAGGCAGCGCGAGGCTGGGTCCGCCTGTGTGGGACCTGAGAGGGACCGGCGTGGCTGCGCGAGACGGCTGGTCGTCGCCGCCGTCGGCACTATCAGGGCTTCGAGGGAGGCAGCTGAAACAGAAGCCACATTGCCCGCACTTGGCGGCGAGGCTAACAGATTAATTATGGATAGTTCTATTGTACTTTGGTTATACCTGGCCAACGGTTTGGCCAGGCCGGCATGGCATGGGCCGACTGCGAGGCAGCCCGGCACGGCCCGACTAGTTTTTCCCGGGTTGGGCCGTGTTGTCAGGCCTGTCGGACTGTGTTGAGCCGGGCCATCTCATAGCACGGATAAAAAAATAAATATTATGTTTTTGCGAAATTACTGAAAAATAATTATATAATGTAAAAATCATAATTTTTAAACATAAAAATATGTCAAATAAAATTTTAGAAAATAATACACGGTCCTGATCGGGTCGACTTAAATGGGTTGTGCCCGTGCCAGGCCAACGAGCCGACGGCCAGGCCCAAGCATGACCCGTGATAGGCTTCGGACCGGCACAGCCCGTCTAGCCACCGCGTCGGGCTGTGTGCCCGTGCCGGGCCAAAACGGTCGGACCTCATACCGGTCCGTTTAGCATGACCCTGCTGGTCAGGTCTACCTTTGGTCTCACCTAAATTTTACATGTCTTTTATTTACACAAAGGATAATATCTATTGCCACTAAATTGATATCGTTGCAATAAAATTAAAAATTTGCAACAAAGAAAATAGATATCACAACAACATAACAATATGGCAACTTAATCTAACTATCAACAATAGTAAGTTTTGTTGTAAATGATAAGTCTCTGTTGCTACAAAATTTAGTTGTTGCAAATGCCTAGGGCTGTTGCAACAAAAAATAAGATTCTTACAACGTTAGAATTGCGGCAATAAGAATGACATATTGCTACAATATTTTCATTTGTGGCAAGAAAATGTACTTATTACCACAAATTAAACACCGTTGCAATAGAAATCGTGGCAAAAGCATAAATTCTTTGTAGTGGAGGGAGCGCCTGAGCCATGGAGGCTTGCTCTAGCGCTTACGTATTGTGTGCGACAGCGGAGCCGCCGGTGACTTCACTCCAGGGAGTGAAGCGTACCCTTGTGAGCATCGTTTCAGGAACGACGGGAGGGACCGGAACTCCAACGAGAGTGACCCAATGAGGATTAGGAGAAGACACCTACCTTTCGATACCTCAGAAAAAAATTACTGAGCACTCTCTATCTCACTCTCTTTACTTACCTCATTTATTTACCCTTTAAGTAGTGTGATAGGTTGTTCTTTGATTCCTCTTGGTGGCTATCGTGCTAGTGCTTACTTATTGTTATTTTCTTATCACTAGCATTGTTAGAGGTGTTGGCCTACAATACTTGTTTAGTTTTGCTTCCGTTGCGATTGAGTCTTATAGTTTTAGTTCATAGCGAAATTAGTGCTATAAGTTCACCGATACAACCCCTCTTCTCGGTGTCTTTGATCCTTACAATTGGTATCAGAGCCAAGTGCTCATTTTCGGGCTTCACTGCTTTGAGTAAGGATGTCGAACGGGATGGAGACTCCACCCGTATTCGATGAGAACGATTACTCTTATTGGAAGGCTCGCATGCAAGCCTAACTAGAGTCGATCGATGAGAAAGCGTAGCAAGTTACTAACAATGCTATGAATGAGAATGAGAGACTTGATCCTATTTTTATTAAATACAATGCTAAGACCAAAAATGCCATGTTTGGATGCATTTTTAAAAATATCTTTTCTAGAATTAATGCATCATCCACCGCGCATGAGATATGGATTCAATTGCAACACATTCATGAGAGCTCCTCTAAAGTCAAGGAAGAGCGTTACCATGTTCTTAAGAACAAATATGATTCTATCACTATGCAACCTCATAAAAAAAGCTAATGATATTTATTCTCCCTTGCATGTAGTGGTGGAGGAGATCAACGCCTTAGGCTTCAAGGACAAAATTTATGATGTGAAGATTATGAGGAAGCTCTTGAGGATGTTGCCGTCAAGCTACAACTCCATCGTCACGTGTCTCTTTTAAGACAACTTGGCTACTCTCACCGTTCACGTTATGCTAGGCAGGCTCATGGCCTATGAGGGATACATGTTGGACAGCTCCACCGACTCTCAATTGCTCAAAAATTTTGTCCTTCAAGTTGATCAAGAATGTCACAATGGCAAGAACAAGAAGAAGAAGAAGGTGGAGGAAGATGAGGATGAGGAGAGTGATAATAGGGAGCTTGCGCTCTTGATAAAGAAGCTATTCCGCAAGTAAAGTCTCTCATCTTTCAAGAGTAACTCCGGTTGCTTCAATTGTAGCAAGAAGGGCCATTTTGCTAAGAAGTGTTCCAAGCCCAAGAAAAAGAGCAAAAAGGAAGCATCTAGTGAGATTGATGATGAAGAACGCAAGCCTAAGAGGATATTGAAGAAGAAGTTCTTTGTTAAGAAGGAGAGCAAGAGCAAAGAGAAGAAGAAGTTCTCGCACAAAGCTTATATTGTTGATGAGTGGCTCACCGATGATGATTTGGACTCTTCATCTTCAAGTGAAGAAGAGCTCACTGGTATTATCATGACAAGCTCCACCAATGAGCTTGCGGGCATATGTTGACCCCCAAAAAATCAGGGCCACCGGAGTGTCTAGCAAGCTCTCTCGTGTTGGGGCACTTCGCCCACCAGAGTATCCGGTATTGTACCAAAGTATCCGGTGAGCCCTCTCGGATTAGGGCACTTTGCTCACCGGAGTATCGGGCATAGTACGAGAGTGTCCGGTGAGCCCTCTCGAGTTCCCGGATTTTACATGACGGACACTTCGGCATTCTACTGGAGACTCCGGTTACCGAAGTATCCGACACTTTACCGGACACTCTGGTGGTATCGATTTTGGAAGGTTTTCAGCAGATCAATTCCAATTTCTTTTCAAACTTGAGAGATCAGTTGCCCTGCAGGATAAGATCATCCCATCTCTATAAAACAGAGGCCCATGACCGGTTGAAGATCATCTCAATCGATCATATTATTTGCCTTATATTTTTTGTTCTTCTTCAAACCCTAATCCCTTTACTCGACCCTCGTGCTGTTCTTTCTTGGTCCCGCCGACGTTTGAAGGCGATTCAGCTGGCCTGACCGAGCCCGAATCACCCCTAAGACGATCCTCCTCCGAGGATTGTCTAGGTGCTGCCTCAATCCGGTGTTTAAGAAACACCGACGTTCCCTCACACGGACGTGTGAGCGGTGTGTTGGCCCGGGATCTATTTCGGCGTCAACACAGGGAAGCCGGCTCCAGCGTCAAAACTCGCCGAGGAAGAGAGAAATGGGAGAGGAGCTCGCGGCGCACTCACCCACGGTATCTTCGGCGTCGGAAACCCGCCCGAGGCTGATGGCGATGCGGAGGCCCGAATGGCGGCGCGGGTGCTCGACGTCGGCTCGCTGCGACGACAGGGATGCCTCGAGTTTGACAGGGATCGGTGGAGGATCTCGCTGCGGCACTGCAGGGGCAGGAAGGAGCCGAGAAGGAGGCGCCGGCGCGGGGAATTCAGGTGGTGGCTGGTGAACCGAGAAAAATGGGGATTTTGGGGGAAAACTAAAATTCGTCAAGAAGAGGGCAGTTCTGGGGCGACGAAGAGTGTGAGGAGAGAGTCGGGGCGCTTACTTTTATAGCCGGAGGACGTGCTGATGTGGGAGAATAAGGAGCCGCGGTCGCGGATGAGACGGAACAGCGTCGACGGGACAAGGCGCGCGCGGGAAAGCTGGAATGCGACGATGCATAGTGCCCTACGGTCATGGGGAAGATGATGGCGCGCTAGAGGTGCAGTAAGAGGCGATGGCGACGGCACAAGTGTGTGTGGCAGGCTAGTGCGAGCCGTCATGTGCAGCGTCCTGGAAAGAATGATATGATGCATGCATACGTAGAGTTTCCGGAGACTAACCACCATTGGAGGTGCACATTTGCACCATGGATGTATATATACTTGTACTGACCGCATAAGAAAGTTGGCAGTATTTCTGATAGTCAATTTAATTAATGACAATTACTAATTGATCTTTACATTATGTCAAATGGATAGCATGTTCACAACAATTTCATTCGACCCCACAATGATTTCAGTACACAAAGATTATACTAATTGAAATGGGGAATACATTTCCACGTGATATCGATCACCCTCGAGTTGGTACCGCTGTTGGTTGGGAGTGGCCGGTGATGTATATATCACTGCAAAAAACTGGACAGATGGGACGGCTTACTGATCGTCACCTCGCAAGCTAGCTTGTCAGCTAGGAAATGCCATCCTTTTATCTCGAGACTTCCTATTCTTACTGGACTACATTATTCACAGAGTCAAAGACTATCTCATGCAGCATCCTTCTCATCTTCTATCCTAGCTTAGCGAGATGACGCTTCCTGTTTTACCATCGATTTTAACAATGGAAGTTAGTAGAGAGTTGTGAAACTCTGAAGATGCATGTTGTGATATATATAATGACTCGCATAAGACTGAATGCTGTGGTACGTAAAGGCTAATGTCCTCTGTTTGAACGTTGCCAGCCAATAATAAGTGGCTAATGTCCCCTGCCTCAATATTTGCCATTCCTATTTGGGAGTCTTCCTGGGACTAAGGGCAAGTGGATTATTCCGTCACTATACCAAAGCCCATCTATAATGACTGCTTTTGAATCGCTATAAGCTGCTATAACGACAGATGGTCGGTTGCTTGATTACCGACAGACCTGGTCTGTCGTTGATAATGGCGTTGGTATATATCTATACCGACGAACCACTTATACGGACTGACCATCCGATGCGAATAATAACTTATACTGACCGACTGTCTGTTGCTATATGTTAGGTATAACGACTGACAGTCTAACACTATTAGAAAGTTATACAACCTGAATCTCCCATACAAACTGAATAAACAGTGCACAAAATCATACAGCCATAGATAAAGTTCAATATGGGGAATAGATTCCATGAGATAACTGGCACTACTCATGGTTGGGAGCAGCCAGTGATGTATCATTGCAAAGAACTGGAGTGGTGAGATGGCCGGTGATGTACTGAGGGACCACGTTGGATGATGGATGGTTTAATAAGTTTTATGTATGATCTCATTTATCTAACTTTTCTTTTCCTTGGTTAATTATCTCTGTTATGGTTTCTTGTTGATAACTTATGAGAAGCATGCTCTCGCCAACCTCTTGGGATCAGAACCATACTCGATTGTAGGAGCGTAACAGTAAAGCTGGGCATGAATAATGACCATATCTAGATTTCCAATCTGCTATTAACCTTTCTCAAGTTTGTTGCTTAAAATCGGGCCGTCTGCTTTGATAGAAGAATTATCTGTATGGAACGTGTTTGCTTTAGTGTTTCTTATTTTGGTTGCCGTTTCCTAATCATATGCTTGCTTTAATTGTCCTGTTTATGGTGATGACATCTTTTCAATCAGAAGTGCTTTATGCTACAGATGGCTTAGCAGAGGTCCAACAGGCTACAGGGCGCACTTGGAGAAAGCCGCCATGGAGGAATAGGAGTTACCACCAACTACCGGGCGTGGTTCTGGTGCTGCTCTGAGTGGAATAGGTGTTGGTGTCTGAGGCCATGGTGCTGGAGCGCGTGCGCTTGTCCTGACTGATGCTGACGTGCCTCACACAAAGCTGTTGCGGTGGACATGGCCGAGCCAGTGCATCTGCACCTCAGGCGTGCCAGGGTCGTGGTGGAGCTGGAGCCGCTGCACTGTAAGGACAAGACACTGAGAAGGGTGTGTGGACTTATAGCACTAATTTCGTTAAGAACTAAAACTATAAGACTCGATCGCAACGGAAGCAAAATTAAACAAGTCTAGTAGGCCAAGATCTCTAACAATGCTAGTGATAAGAAAATAACAACAAGTAAGCATTAGCACGATAGCCAACAAGAGGAATCAAAGAACAACTTATCACACTACTCAAACGGTAAGTAAATGCGGTAAATAAAGAGAGTGAGATAGAGAGTGCTCAGTGATTTTTTCTGAGGTCTCGAAAGGTAGGCGTCTTCCTCTAATCCTCGTTGGATCACTCCCGTCGGAGTCCCGGTCCCTCCCATCATTCCTAAAACGAGGTTTAAAAGGGTACGTTTCACTCTCGGAGTGTAGTCATCAGCGGCTCGGCTGTCGCACACAATAGTCAAGTGCTAGAGCAAGCCTCCATAGCTTGGACGCTCTCTCTTGGTGTACTTTTCGAGCGAGGAACCCGAAACTGTGTACAAAATTAGCGATGTCTTTCACAATCTCCTTGGAAGCTCGATCATCGACTCCTAGCTGGTCTAGGCTGTCCACACCAAGAGTAATAGGCAAAAATCACTCATCTCAAGTCGTACAAGCTCTATAAATGTATGAATGCTCCCTATCACTCTTTTACTAGCACCAAAGATCTTTAATCTTGCAATGTGCTCTCTTGGTGGCGTCCCTTGGCTTCTCACAACTTGGCTCTAGCAATCCTGATCAAAGGCACACAGAAAAATGTCTCCCTCCATGGTTTAAATAGGCTCTAAGCCTAGAAACAACCATTGGGACGTGATGTCATAAAGCTAACTGTTTTATGCAATCATCGAACTGTTTGGTGACTGGATCAGCAGACTGTCCGGTGACCCTTCTTCCACCTCGGCCAGGGAAATACCTCTCTGGAATCTATTCCATAGTACACTGGACTGTCCGGTATATACCTTCACCGGACTGTCCAGTGACTTTCACTTTTGGACTCCCAGAGACATCTTCTTCGGACTTCAGCTTCTAGCTCACTGGACTGTCTAGTCACTGCACCGACGGATTGTTCGGTGACTACTCCATCTCGACTCCAGAGAGCACCTCTCTCTGGACTGGCTCCTCCAGGGCTCACCGGACTGTCCGGTGACTGCATCTCCAGCTGATCTTGAGCTCTAGTCTTCGACTTCG
Source organism: Zoysia matrella (assembly GCA_001602295.1). Taxonomy (NCBI): domain Eukaryota; kingdom Viridiplantae; phylum Streptophyta; class Magnoliopsida; order Poales; family Poaceae; genus Zoysia; species Zoysia matrella. The sequence goes on along the minus strand of BCLG01000740.1, from coordinate 135,898 downwards.
CTTCCTCTGCCATATTTAGTACTTTCTGAGGATCTAAGGAGCATTCACACCCTCTAACACTTGTATGACATGAGACAAATGACCTTACCTCCTTAATAGTATCGACGTTCCTATAGACTATCTAGCTAGTCCTTAGCCTTATTCTCCAACGCCCGACAACTTTTCTTCTAAGGTTCGTCCTTGTCATCCACCAAGCAAGCCCACCATGTTTAAGTAGAATTAGAGGGGTGGTACCTACAACACAACCGTTACCTATGGTTGTTCATTCAATAACCAAAATCAATTCATACCTTTTAAAGGCCTTCAAAGGTCATGAAGCTAATAATCTCCTGCTTTTGGTGATTGATGACAACCATAGTACTCACAAATAGCTCAAACGAGATGAAGAAAGATAGAGAATAAAATGCATCTCGAAAGAACGCTGATTTGACAAAGAATCGTGCACGATAGAGAATGAGACGGGAGCACTTATGCACAAAGGAACCTGCAAAACAGATAAAGTACTAGGAGCCAACAATAAAATCATGGGGTTAGTCCAAAAACCGAGTGCATTCCAATGAGCTAAAAGTGTCAAATGAAACACAAGCTCATCAAAATGTCACAAAGAGCCAATGAAACCTGGCAAATAAGATTCAAAAGCCCTACCGATCCACGGCCTCCCCCTAGACAGCTAGCCACTAAAAAAGAGATACACCACAAGTCTCTCTCCTAAGCTCCTACAAGAATAACTAATCCTGCGCGGCCGAAGAGCTGGGTGCAATGACGATCGGTAACTGCTCCTCTGAAGCTGGCTTCGCTGCTGGTGCTGATACATCTCCTCCAGGCTGCTCAGAATCATCAAAGACACTCAAACCGGAGTAAGACGTCGGGGACGGCCCCTTGCCATCAACTGTAACTGGCTTATCTGAACTGGCAAGGGCTTGAGCTGCCTCCTCTGCTGAATATCCTGCCTCGACTAGGATGGCTGCATCTGACGCTCTGGGCTACTCTGCTATGGTGGTAGAAGGCTATGGCTGTGAAGACACAAGCAGTGGCTCAACTGTTACTGACTCGACTGTGGTAGACTCAAAAGATAGAACTTTGGGTGCCAACAACTATCAATAGCCATCCCTAACTCAAATGCCGAAATTGAAACTCTAGGCTCAACTGATGCAAACAGTGCCGACATAGAGTACGAGGAAACTGAAGAGAACTGAGATGAGGTAACAGGTACACTAACTCCACCAGTAGTCGTAGAAGTGCTAGCTGCCCCAAATGGAATGAACGGTGAAAGCGAGGCTAAGAGCAGAGTCGTGAAAGTGGGCTGCTGCTGACTCTGAAGATCTGCTGTAAAAGCTGGTACTGACGAATGCTGCGGCTGAGGAGCTGTCGGCTGAAGCTGTAGTGGCAAGGGATCCGGTAGCGTAGTCGTTGGGAAAGCAGGCAGTGGTGGCATACCGGTCCCCTGGAGATAAGATACAATAGCTCTAAACCCGACAGAAATATAAGATATGGGCACTGCCATCTTCAACTGAGAGCACTACGACCTCTAATAAAACTCTCTGTCCTGCTGTCTTCTCTCCTCAGCAAGCTCTCTCTCCATCTGAAGCCGCTTCTCAATATGGAGGCACTCGAGTCGGATCCTCTCCTCGATCTCAGCCCTCTCTCGGTGAATGAGCTCAGCCTGCTCATCTCAGAATCTCATCTGCTCCTCGTGCTCTACCTGAATAGCGTCCAACCTGCAGCAAGAGCAGGGTCAAGTGTAGCACGAGAGGTCAGAGTCTCGGCCTGACCTAGAGCCTCAGTGCTCCCAGCACCCAGCTGTGCTCTCTCCTGAGCCTCAGTCTCAATGTCCTCCGGGGCTGTGGTGTCCTCTCCTCCAGTGGTGCTCTGAGATTGTGATACACGAAGAACCTTGGAGTCGGATCACTCAACTGGACTGAAGGAGGTGATGATATCTGACAAAGCTGAATACTCCTCGTCAGTCATAACTCTGGCTCTCCTCAGCAATAGACATATGTAAGGAGCAAAAGGTAACTATCGAGCACCAATCCACTCATATACAACATCCTCCATCTGTTCTAGCAGCAAGTCAGTTAGATCAAAAACCTCATGCCTCAGCAAGTAGCAAAGCAACCACTGATGTAGAATAACAACACGCTATCTGTAGCCAGGTCTCGGGGCTATCGTCCTGCCCAGCAACCCTCTCAAGACTTGTGCCTCGTGTGTCAACCTAAGAGGGTGCCTAGAGTAATCCTCCTCATGTGGTAGCGGGTACGCAATACTCACTCTGTCATTGCTCAGCTCCATCCCTCCAAATAGGCGATATGGTGGCAAGAAATCCGGATGAGCCAGAGCGTGGATCCGTGTCTCAGAAGATACAAACTTCAAAGCAGTAATGACATTGGATCTCTCAAAATGGTGTGGCTCTCCTCGATACATGAACCAGAGATAAGACCTATTGGGAGAGATCCACAGTGAGGCATAGAACTCCAATACAACCTCCTCACTATACCTCAGGGGCTGGGTAACCAACTTAGTGAAGCCTGAAAGATATGCAATATGCTCCTCCATATCTGTCCCAGCTACTTTGCTCAGTGCCTTAAAAGAACAGTGACGATGTGCTGCAAACACTGAGCTCTTGCCCTTAGTGGCAAGCTGTCTCCTGTAGGCCTCATAGAACCTTCGCTGGGCACTGTCCAGAACTGACCAGCATCCGCATGTCTGCCAGCGGGACCCAAACAGTGAAATCCACTCTCCTCTTGGCCCTGATGGCTGGGCCTTTTAGTTTCAACAGATCAACCTCGACCTCTGCTATTCTGTCCATGGCCCGGTGAGCTCTCTCGGCTCTAGCAGTGCAAACCTCACAAACTCCAGTCCTCTGATGTGGACACCTCTTTGACCTCTGCTGTGAACTCCACTGGACTGCCTCTCCCTCCGCAGTTGTCGACTAACTGCTGGCAGGAGGTCTCCACGGCTGCACCTCTGCCACTAGAGGAGTGGTCGCCATTGTCTGTCGGATCGACCTCCTCAACTTCCCCTGGGACTCAGACCCTCCAATCCTCAAAGCACCTGACCTCCTGTGTGGAGGCACATCCACATCTGTAGCAGCTAGGGCTTTGTCCCACTCTGGGTCGTCTGTCCTCTGCTTCTTCTTCTTCTTCTTCTTCTTCTTCTTCGTCTTCTCAGGCTCAGCTGCCTTGCCCTTTCCCTTGTCCTCTGAACTCGGTCTCTGCCTGCCCATACTGTCAACTGTCTGAAAGATTAACTAACATTTAAAGCACTACTGATGAGCTGACACTGCAAGATAGGATTAAGATCTTGGCTCTTAACCCGTCTAAGAAAACCACTGGACTGACTGAGACTTCTGGACTGCCACTGAATCTGTCTTGTCCTGATCCACTGACCAACTGTCACTGCACCACATAAGAATAAATATAGGTTATAAGCACAAAAGGTGAGCGACTCTAAAAAAGCCCTATCAGTGAAATCAAGGACATATCACGGATCAAATAAAGCAAATAAGCACAACGGTGATATTGACAGACTAATGCCACAATTCAAATATTAGTAATGCATTTGACACTACCGACAGGAGTCTCAATGCCATATCAAAATATACAAGAGATGACCTCAATATGGCATGAAGTACAGGAATTGTTAACTAATCACGTCAATTGGCAATAAAAGGTGAGACCTTCAAGCATCTTATACCAATTTTTGCAATTAATTAACAAACATGGCATGCGGGGCATTTTCGATGAAATGAAGGTGATAGAACACTATACCCCGTAGGAGAAGTGTCGGAAACCACCGAAGAACTCGCCGGAAGGACGACCGATCACCTCAAAACGAAAACCCCACGAGGGTTTTGGTGGAATGTGGGTGATGGCTAACAAAAATCACACGGCAAGATCGAGCAAGCAAAGGGCGGCGCGCTCTAGAGGCTCAAGCAAGACAGGGAGGCATGACGGCGGAGCTTGGGTGGCGGCGCAGATAGGGCGAGCACGAGCGGCGGCAACTATAGCACGGGCTAGGGCAGACGTGTGCGAGGCAGCGAGGCGGTGAGGCAGAGCAGCACTACGGCAAGAGCGAGCGCGAGTGCGGCGACCGGAGGCGGGTGACGCGATGGCACAGAGGCGCGAGGCGGCAAGGTGGCGACGGAGGTGGGCGATCGGCGGCGAAGACGACAAGGATCGCACGAATATTAGAACACAATTTTAGAACACGTGCGCCTTAGGTCATAAACAAATCAACAGCCGAGATTTAATGAAAACAAAACAGATGGCTGAAATTTCACCGATCAAGGAGATCATCGGACTTTCCGGTCCTATGAAATTGTTCGATGTCTATAAAGAGCCGGACTGTCCGGTGTCCAGAGAATTCCAATTTCAGAGAGGCACCCGCTTCCTCTTCCAGTCATCGGACTGTCTGGTGATACCGACAGAATCTCTGATGTTTGTCTAATTCCACAAAGTGACTGATCCAAAAGATATAGTCACCAGAATGTCCGGTGAAGGCGTCAGAATGTCCTGTGACCCCAAAGAATTGCAGAATCAAGGAGTTCTTTCTAGACTTCAAGTGTCCTCACCAAAGAACCAAATAAACACCACACTTATCTAGAAAGGGAACTCTCAAACACTCCTTTGCAAATAGATAACTCACGAAGAGTTTAGCATTTTCGCAAATCGCAAATAAGATCGAACGATAAGTACCAAAGCGAGAAGGAGGCTCCAAAAAGGTAATGTATGAACCCTTAATCCACGATTCACGTAAATGGATGTTAGAGACCTTTAAGCACAGGGTTCAATGAGCCTGAAGCTCAACGATTGCTTTGGTTACTCTTTGTGAAGTATGTGAATCCATATGTACAATGTAGTCACTTTCTCCATAGAGTAACATGCCTCATCCGTGGTTCCTATATGCAGTGCATGCAAACAAGCAAGTCTAATGCAAGAGAATTTAAAGCATGTCATGTAGATGCAAGCAAATTAAAGACATTGCATAAAGAAACCTATTCGGTGCCAAGTTTGACCCATCTCAAGCTTATTCACCATATGCCCGCCGCTTTGCCTTAAGATAGCCAAACCACCTTCTCAAGGTCTTCCCCCATGCATATGGATATCTCAAAGTGGTTAGGCATCGATCTAATTTTTTTGTTCTTTTCTTTTATCTTTTTACACATGATGCATGATAGTGCAAATATCTAGTCTACGGAGGAGTCCTATCTACCATGCATTGCAAGAAAAGAAACCTACTCTACTATGTAAAAGAATAACCTACTTGAAAAGTAGATTGGCGTTGTAGCTTGATCAACATGTGGTGGACTTCAAGAATCTTCAATTCGCTTCACGGTCCACCACTTAGGCCCCTTCACTTTTTCTTGGGAACCCATGAGAGTTTTGGCTTCCTATCTCGGTCCACGATCACCTTGGGGACCCATATTTTTTTTATTGTCCTCTTGTCATTTGGCGATCCGAGCGGCTTGGCCTTCACTTTTCATCCCTTATCCCCGAAAAGCTTGTAGTGCACATCCTCATGGAGACAGTTAGCTTTAGGCATAATCTTAGGCTCACTCACCTTGGGACAATCCTTGGAGCGGTGACCATTAAGGCAATACTTCTCATAATAGTAGTCATTCGCCATGAGCGGGACTATCCATTCTGTGATCTCATATTGGTTGTCAATGATGTTGATAGAGGAAGGATATGATCCTAAGCCCTTGTGGTCGTGGTTGTTGATGAGATTCTTGTGTAGAATTTCTTTTTGAATTTGCCTTCCTGTAGTAAGCTGCTCGAATGCATCCATCACGGCCTATCTCTCCTCTTTGAGCTTCGTGTATTTCTTCAAAACAGATGGCTCAAGAGTAGTACTCTCCTCGAAAAGGGTTAGATTGCAAGAAGTAGAAGCTTCATTTAAATGCTTAGGACAATTAAGGAGAGAGTTGTCGCACCCTGTTTTCGGAATGCACTGTGATACACGTATAAGTCCCTGGATCAGCAGCTGATACGAACAACACAACATAATGTATATCGAAAACATACCTCGAAAAGAAAATAGATACCTGAGACAGAACTTTTAGTAGCAAAGCGGTGCGGATCTCTATGATTCTACACCGGTCGACCAGCTAAAAGCAAAACAAGCAGCGGAACACCAAGGCCCAAATCCACAAGCAGACCTGGGACACAGAACGAAAACCCAGCACATCGTCACTTACGCGGTCCTCTCTGTCTAAAATCACAAATGCAAATGGGTGAGTATATAAGGTACTCAGCAAGCTCTAACACTAGGCAAGGGTAAATATATAGATATAATGCACATTTGGTTCTAGCAAGGATGAGGCTAAAGGGTTCACTTTTATGCAAAGCCATTTCGATGCAGGGTTCACTATAAAAGATTTTAGAAGAGAAGTGAAAACATTTGTTATCCATATTTTAGTAGGTTGGTCCTGTGGGAAATGTTCATCAATCCCATCAGTACCCATATTTTAATCGGGGTGCTGGCACGCAACCGTACCGACCCTTGGCACACAGGCTACGCATTCCAAAAACACGGGCATCTACACCAACTAACACATCAAGGATATCATAGAAAACTAATCGTAGAGCGGTCGAATAATAGCATGTCAATACCGTGACAACGGCTATTCAAAAAGGATTTTTACGCTCCGCAGAGGTTGTACACTGTACCTACAGGCTATCCTCCTCTTGCGCGACAGAGTTGCATAATGTTTACCCCATAGCTACATAGGTTTTCACATATTCCACCCAAGATGTACACAGGGGCTATTCGTCGGGGTATCACCCTCTCGATGATGCGACAGTACATTCCCGGAGCCAGATCGTGAAGATTTACCACAGTCATGTCTTTTTCTGGTCCCCTACTACGCCGTGTATTACCAAACTAGGGGCTATATCCGTGGGCTTACGTTCCCACGACGCGGGCAATTATATAGTCGAAAGCCAGGTAGGGAGTTATCTCATGCCCTTTTTCTGTCCCCTTGTGTCCCGCCGACCTCCTAGTGGTTCGATGTGGAATACCAACATAGCAGGGATAAGTTCTGCCCAATATGTATAGGTTCTGTGGTTGCATGAAATTGCGAAGTCGAGAGCTAACGAACTGGTCCTTATATGGCAAGGGTGGCGGACTCGTACACGGCAGGTGGACCGCACCGAAGACTATACACCTATCACCATCACCTCTTGTGAGCCCTACCCCACGACCAGAATCATCCCTCTTCACCTAGCACCAGTTGTACTATCCTCACCCTTTTCTTTTCACGCACACCACCAAACACAATTTAACGCATTTTATAAACGAATGGTGTATGGTGTGGCAGTGAAAAGCACCACAATTGTGGTCCTAAGCATTCTACTAAACAAGGCAACTCTCTGTTCTTTAAAAGTATTAAAAGACGGGAGACTTATGGTTAACAAGGAGGGTATTGTCAACGGGTAATCAAGGTATTTAATATTAATGTCTAGTAACTGACACTAATATCAGCAAAACAATCAATCAAGTAGGATTATAACTAACACAATGTTTTAAATCAAAATATCTTGCATAGCAGTACAAATAGGCACTATAGTAGCATTAGCAAAATAGAGGTTCAATATGATCAAGGGGTTAGAGCTTGCCTGCAAACTCCTAATCTTCGGAGCTTGAGGTCAGAGGCTCTTCTTCAAATCTTAGTCTTCAATCTCTGGTTTCGCGTCCAAATCTTCGCGCTTCTTTTCACATGCAGTCCTTCTGGCTCCTCTCAAATCTTGGCTCTTCCTTACACTCAGCGTTATCTACGCGATAAAAATGCCTAATAAAACTACCGAAAAGAAACAAAGCTCGAGAAGAAGTGATGAAATCCAATGAACTACGAAAAAGAAACAAATGAAATCCAAAAGAAAACAGATGGCAATGATCATGTATGAGGTGGCGGTTATTGCATTCTAAATTATTTGAAACACTTTTATTTATTACATAGATGATTACGTGGGTGCGCTATGTGTATCGGATCATCGTTAGGGCTTTCCTAATGACGATATGTGCCAGTGTGGCAAAATATGTTGCATGACCAAAGTGGCATGCACGTTCCATTTATAAGTTTATGCACATGTATGTGAGCATAAGTAGTAACATGTGTGTAACTAGGTCTCATGCATGGAAAGCTGTAGTGATGAGCTGCGCTTTCCCGAGGTTATGAAAAGGACAGTTTATGTACACTATCATATGGTAGACTTGATTAGAACTATTTTGTGATTAATCTATATCGTGAGTGCGTTGTGCGTGTTTCTGTGACACGAGCTTATAAACAAGTATCCGTGTGTATCATGCACTCGCACTTCTTGGTGTTTTGTGCATGCATCAAAGTGTCATTGGTTGGGAATGCGTAGAGGCGTGGTGATACTAACCTATTGTGGTTAAGGTTACTTAGTGTTTTCCAAAAGGTGTGTAGTTCTAAAAGATGTGTGTGTGTTGTGGTGCCCAATCTGTTTTCGGCCTGGGACACGTGGGTTCGGTCGTGTCCCTGTTCCAGTTAGGTCTTTGATCGGCGATGTGTGGAAGTTCGGGTGGTGCTGCACAGTCGGCCCAGTTGTGGGTTGTGGTCACACGGGTTTGTCAGTGACCACGCTCTGTGCCAGTTGTCGGGAGAGGAGTGACTGTGCCGCTGGTCGTGCAGCCGGAGCCGTGTCCAGGTTCCAGGAGACAAGCGTAAAGTCCGGCTGCGCAACCATATCTGTGTCCGTGTCTGTGGACACGTGCTTCGGTCAACGAGTGGTTGGCATCTAGACTATGTGTCAACTCCCATGTACAGTGCCAGGCGAAAGTGGTGCATGTGTGGCTGACCGGTGGGGTCGAGCGGCTCACTGGCCAGAGGCCAGGGCCGGCGCTTTCTTCTTGCGCGATAGGAAAGCATATGCTGGGCATAGCATTAGTGTTAATTACCTAATTTATACATAAGTGAGTGGGTCATCCTAAGTGGCTAGCGATTAATTGCCTAGTTTGATTTATATTGTTATACTACCAAAATTATCGCGAGGTGCAGGTACTACTATATACTAATGTAGAATAAAAAGCGTGTGCTACCAGCAACTAGCATCTAGCTACTAAATCCTATTCTTTTGAATAAACTACTAAAGCTAATGTGTGGCACATGTACTGTTGTATATAAAGTAAGATAAATATTTACTTGTTTTCTAATATGTTTGTCGTAACACTAGTATCTAGCTATTAATATTACGATTCTAACTTTAATTAGATTGCATGGCAAAGAATGAAGCTCAAGTTCAGTTGAAAAAGCAGTCACCGGACAGTCCGGTGAGGTCATCGGACAGTCCGGTGAGCCCTAGAGGAGCCAATTCAGAGAGAGATGCTCTCTGGAGTCGAGGTGGAGCAATCACCGGACAGTCTGGTAGTGCAGTGACCGGACAGTCCGGTGAGCCAGAAGTCGAAGTCTAGAGAAGATGTCTCTGGGAGTCTAAATATGAAAGTCACCCAACAGTCCGTTGATGGTATGCACCGAACAGTCCGGTGTCATATGGAATTGATTTGAGAGAGGGTGTTTCCTGGCCAGCTGGAGGAAAGGGTCATCGAAAAGTCCGATGGTCCAGTCACCGAACAGTCCGCTGATTGCATTAAGCAGTCAGCTTTATAACATCATATTGCAACGGTTGTTTCTGGCGGTCCAGTCACCGGACAGTCCGGTGATTGCATAAAGCAGTTAGCGTTATGACATCATGTTCCAATGGTTGTTTCTGGGCTTGGAGCCTATTTAAACCGTGGAGAGGGATGTTTTCGCGTGTGCTTGAGGTCTGAACTGCTGGAGAAAACTTGTAAGAGGCCAAAGGACATCACCAAAAACAAGATATGATTTGATATCTTTGGTGCTAGTAGGAGAGTAGGAGAGTAATAGAGAGCATTCGTACACTTCTAGAGCTTGTGGAGCTTGAGAGTTGGTGTTCGAGCTTCTGAGAAGATTATGAAAGATGAAGCTAAGTTTGTATACGGTTCCGGGTCTCCGCTCGGAAGAGACACCAAGAAAGAGCCCTCGAGCCTTGGAGTCTTGCTCTAGCGCTTATGTATTTTGTGCGATAGCCGGGCCACTGGTGTCTTCACTCCGGGAGGGAAGCGTATCCTTGTGAGCATCGTTTGGGAGCGACAGGAGAAACCAAGACTTCGACGCGAGTGGTTCAACGAGGATTAAGGAAAGCCGCCTACCTTTCGAGAGCTCAGAAAAAATCACTGAGCACTCTCTATCTCTCTCTTTTTACTTACTGCATTTACTTATCGTTTGAATAGAGTGATAGGTTATTCTTTGATTCCTCTTGATAACTATCGTGCTAGAGCTTGCTTGTTGTTCTTATCTTTTCACTAGCATTGTTAGGGGTCTTGACCTACTAGAATTGCAAAGGTTCGCTTCTGTTGTGATTGAGCCTCAAAGTTTAAGTTTGTAGTAAATTTAATCATATAAATTCACTGATTCAAACCTTTTCTCGGTGTCTTTGATCCTTACAAAGAGCCGTGGCGTGCCTCGCTAGGCCAGCCAAAAAATACAGTGGGTGTGTCGGGTAGGCCAACTAGTTGCTGCTCGTATTACTATAGCTAACTTTTGCTATAATAAAAACCTGTTCATCCGCTGCAGTGGCAGCCTCAGCTACCGATCGAGCCTAGTATGTACTTCGGGCATCCTGCTAGGCACAACCCGTTTGGTATCTTTGCCATGAAATTCTTGAATGTCTAGTCTGATGGGGACGAGGGCGGTACAGTAATAAGACGATGTGGTCGCACGTGCAATTCTTGGAGAGATCCTCCCATCCCTAGCACAAGATACAATACACATTAGGAGAAAATCATTATTTGTGCAGTAGGTTTTGAACTTTGACTTGCTGCTAGAGGTATCATTCGTACTAGAAGTTAATGCGTTGGACCAAATTACCAAAATGGATGACCTGGTATCACTCCTTCGACTAGTCACATGTGCCGTCCAATCAACCGAATAAAAAAAAGTGGCTTATTGCTACGATTAATTATTCACTAAACATATACTGTATGATGGCGTGTCATTTTTTGCCGTATGAACACGCTAACAGTAAACATAACACAATGCAGTGCGGTTAGACAATTTAGACAAGCGCACTTGTAAACTGTATGCTGGTCAATTAAAGCCACATGCACTTATAAATTACTCCGTTCGGTTTTAAAACATGGACACTGTTGATTTCTTATATCAACTTTGATCATTAGTCTTATTCAAAAAAATTATTCATATGTGTAAAACGTTATTATTATTTTACTTTATTATTAGTGATATTTATATCAGGATTAACAATTTTACACTTTCAAACAATTTTTTTGAATAAGACGAATGATAGAGTTGATGTTAGAAGTCAAACTATTAATAATTTTAATAATTTAAAACTGAAAGGAGTAGCTGTTAACTATGTGCATAGAGCGTGAATAGCAGGAAGATGTGACATGTAGCGTGAGTAGTAGTAAGATGCACTTATAAATTGTAAACTGTATGCTGGCCAATTGTAATACAATTTATAGCGTGAGTAGTAGTAAGACAATTTAAACAATCCCACTTGCAAACTGTATGATGGTCAAAACTAAATTTATGCAACATGCACTTATAAATTAGATGTTAAGTATGTGCATGTAGCGTGAGTCGCAGGAAGATGGGTGACATCTATCGGTGGATCGAGCTGGTGGTGTTGACATGTGAGACGGGCCTTATGCAGGGACGTTCTGATCATATCTCTGACAGTATTGAAGATTTGATCGATTCCATTGAATAAGTACTCTCTCCATCCTAATTTATAATTCGTTTTGGGCATGAGCACCTGAATTAAGGAGTGTACATGAGGCATTGAGAAGAGGGAAGGTTTATCGGAAAGTGATAATGACTTATAATTTAGAAAAAGTATAGGAGTTCAAAATAACTAATAATTTGAGACGGAATGAGTAGCTCAGAAGGGTTAATTCGCGGTTGCATATGGTGCACACGCATACCCTTAATGAACAACCGAGCTAGGCCTGTTTAAATCCACCTAGATTATAATAATCTAAATAATAGAGAACCTGCTCTTCATCCAAACATGATAGATCCGTTTCAAATTATAAAATTGATTTGGATCTCCAGATTCTTATAATCAGATTATGTCTGATAAAAGACTTCTTATGGTTCAGAAATCAAAGTTAATTATATATTATTGCCACCTGTTGATTCCGAAACAGATCCCGGGCCAACACACCGCTCGCGCGTCCGTGTACGGAAACACCGACGCCTCTTCAACGCCGGATTGGGACGGCACCTAGAAAACCGACCTCGGGTGGGACCCCTTCGGAGGAGCATCTTCTTAAGGTTTGATCCGGGCTCAGTCAGGTTAGTCGGATCGCCTTCGAACATCATCGGGACGAAGAAAGAAAAGCAAATGGAGATCGAGTGAGGGGATTAGGGTTTGAGAAGTGTAAAATGTAAAGGCAAATGATAGGTTCGATTGGGATTGCCCTCAACCGGCCATGTGCCTCTGTTTTATAGAGGTGGGATGGTCTTACCCCGTAGACCAACGAATTCTCTCGATTAAGAAACAAATTAGAATTGATCTGCCTGAAAACTTCCTAAATCGACATCACCGTAATGTCCGATAAAGTGCTGGATAATCCGGTGACCAGAGTCTCCGATGTCATGCCGGATAGTCCGTCGTGTAATTTCCAGGAACCTAAGAGGGCTTGCCGGACAGTCGGCACTGTGTCGGATGGTCCGGTGTGTAAAACGCTCAAACCAGAGAGGACTTGCCGGACAGTCCGACATTATGCCGGATGGTCCGATGTACAAAACACCAGAACCCGAGAGGGCTGGCCAGACAGTCTGGCATAGTGCTGGACACTCCGGTGGGCTAAACACTCAAACTCGAGAGGGCTTGCCGGATAGTCCGGCACTATGTCGGATACTCTGGCGAGTCAGATGCCTCAAATCTGAGAGGACTTGCCGGATAATCCGACAATATGCTGAATACTTCGGTGGTTTGATGATTTTTGGGTGTCAACATATGCCCCTCACCCCTCCTTTTTTAGTGAAGTTTCTACACCATAAAACATTTCTAAAACTCAAAAATCACTAAGGGCGATGATTGTTTTAACTCATCGGCCATATCATCATTCTTGGCAATGATACTCTTCATATTGGCCGTTTTTCTTTTAAGCTTCTTATCATACACTTAGATGACACTTTTTAAAGTATCGGCCGTTAAGAGCCAAAGGCAATGACTCTCCCCACATACTTTCCACCATGTAAGCATTCCCGGCAATGACTTTTACTATTCTATATGGTCCTTCCCAACTAAGAGACAATTTCCCAAACTTGTTGCTTCTTGAACCTATGGGCAAAATAGTTTTCAAACCAATTCATCCAACTGAAAAGTTCTAACTTTTACCTTCTTGTTGTAAGCTCTAGCAACTCTCGCTTTATCTTTCTCAATTGCCTTTAAAGCACTCATTTGCTTATCGGTGACCTCATCAATATTATCCAACATTATGGTACGATACTCTCTAATGAACAAATCATTTTGCTTAGCTAACCTCAAGGCCCCTAGATTCACCTCAACGGGTAAAACGATCTCCTGCCTATAGATGAGTTCATAAAGTGTTACTTTAGTGGATTCATACCTAGATATATGATGAGCTCATAATGCCTCCGACAAGACCTCATGCCATCATTTAGGATGATCTATATTTTGCTTGATGAGCAATGTTTTATTACTAGACTCGGCCTGACCATTGGCCTGAGCATAATGTGGAGATGAATTGAGTAGTCTAATTTCATAAAATTCGGCAAACTCTTCAACATGACCGGATGTAAAGGAAGTACCTTGGTCTGTAGTAAAAGTTTGTGGGATGCCAAATCTATGAATGATATGCTCGGTATGGAACTCAATTACCACTTTGTGTGTCATGTTCTTGAGAGCAACCGCTTCAGTCCACTTGGTGAAATAATCTGTCGCCACTAGCACGAAGTGGTGTCCCTTCGAAGATGGAGGATGTATTTGCCCTATAAAATCTAATCCCCATCCTAAGAATGGCCACAATTTTATGATGGGGTTCATCATAGCAGCGGGTGTCAATTGAACATTACTAAACTTTTGGCACTTTTCGCATCATTTGTAGTAGCGATAACAGTCGGCAATCATGGTTGGCCAATAGAATCTGGCTCTCCTCATTAACTATTTCATTTTTGGAGCTGATTGATACGTACCACAAATACCCTCATGAACCTCCCCCATAGCCGCTTTGGCTTCCTCATCACCTAAACATTTCAAGAGCAAATCGTTTCCCATTCGATGGTACAAGACATCGTCAATCAAGGTATATTTGAAACCTACATGTCGAACCTTCCTATCTACACTTTGGGTCGGACAAGGAATATATGAAATTTTGGGAGATCTCCAATTGAGTGATTCGGCACTGTCACGCTTTGTTGTACCCTATTTTTGAGATACACTGTGCCTCATGTATAAGTCCCTGGATCAGTAGTTGATACACACAATTTCAACAATTGATAATCGAAAGCATACTTCGAGTAAGATATTATACTTAAAACTCGACATTTAGCGGGAACTCGGTGAGGATTAGAGCATCCACCACGGTTTAACCGGCTAGGGGTGAGGCAGACAGCGGAAACAAAGAACCCAAATCCACAAGCAGCATGGGAAGTAGAACGAAAACCCAGCACCTCGTCGTCTTCTACGAATTTTCACCTAACTAAAACCACAAATGCAAACGAGTGAGTACACTCAGCAAGCCCTAACTAACAAATGTCTGGCTGTAGCAAGAATAATGCTTTGGGGGTTCCTTTGCAAAAATCCATTTTTAGCATGGTTCACTAAGAAAGGATTTAAAACTAGGCGATCAAAACATCGTTTGTCATTATTTTAATGGGTGGACCTGGGGGAGAATAATTCGTTCCTGCCAGTTCTCAAATTTTAACTGGAAGGGCCTCCAATATCTGATCCATACACTTTCTAAAACACGGGTAACTACACCCACTCACACAATCAAGGAAGTATGAGAGACTAATCGTTGTAAGCCAGACAATAGCATGTCATAACCAGTGACAACGGACTTCTTGAAAAGATTTTACACTCTGCAGAGGTTGTACACTTTATCCACAGGCTACAGCCTCTTACCTGGAGAGAAACATAACGCTAGTCCCACCTTATCCGTCCATCCCCGTATAGCCACCTCGGGAAAACACCAAGGGCTTAAACACAAGTACTTACTTTCCTTTAGTTCTCAGGTACTTCATTTTCCTCTGCTGACTCAGTCACGCTGAGCTAAGGTACTTCTTTTTTCTCTGAGTCAGACTCTCTCAGGTACATTCCTCCTCGAGTGTCCACCCTTGGTGCCCGATGCCTTACTGGCCGTCTAGTGGAGCATACGATAGATGCCAATAAGTTAAGGTAAGTCCTACCTAGAACACATGTTCTATGGTCGTACGAAATCACTATGTTGAGGTATAACAAACCGGTCCTTATGAGGTCAGGGCGAGCGCTTGTCCACGGCAGGTGGACTAGACCGAAGCTCATATCACCATAAAACCACTAGAAGCCTCACCCTCAAACCAAAAATTACCCATTCTCCACCTAACACATGTTGTACTGTCACCCACCCATTTTATTTTACTCACACCACCAAGTACACATTTACCCATTTTATGAAATATTTGTGTATGATGAGGTGATGCGTGACATCACAAGAGAGTCCTAAGCATTCTAGCTTCAAGGCAACTTTTTGGTCATTACAAGATTTCAACCACGGAAATCCTATGGCTAACAAGGGGTATAATAGATGACTCAACAAGGTGGTATTTGATATTAATGAGAGAAAGTAACTGACATTAATATAAATACTTAATAACAATTGGGATCACTACTACACAACGTTTCAACACATGGAAAAACATATGCAAGCATTCAGGCCATATAGGTGCGAAATAAATCTTAGGATTAATATGATCAAGATAGTTAGAGCTTGCCTGCAAATCCTTAATCTTTAGGGCTTGATGTCAAAATCTTCAGGCTTCTCTTTGTGTGTCAGTCCTTTCAGCTCCTCTTGGAATCCAGCTCTTCCTTGAACTCAACGCTGTCTACACGGTAGAATACGCCTAATAAAACTACCGTAAAAGAAATAAAAGGTCGAGAAGAATCGATAAGATACAATTAACTTCAGATAAGAGCCGAATAAACTCCGCGAGGAAAGTCTAAGGATAAATCATGCATGATGTGGTGACTATCTTAATGCAATGCTTGCTATTCTATGTGTATCTTAGTATTATTTATTATGGATTGATTATTAGAATAAATATTTATTAAGCTACTTTACTTTAGTGCTTATGCTGTTACATGGATAATGAAGTATGGCTAGGTATTGTTTAATTATACTAAAGCCTTTACACGAGTATGAGCTTGTATTGTGTTTTGCCTAATATAATACTAGAAGTTTGATGTGTCATTTTATGCATAATCACTGCCTAGCAATATTTACTAAGGATTAGTGATTAATTAATTATTAAGTCAATTTTAAACAATATTTATGTGACTACTTTAATAAATCAAGTAAGTGTATGCATTATGAAGTATCCAAGGCATTAATGTGTTTCTGTGGTTATATGTTAATATAATGCATGTACTATGAGCATACAAAGTGTGCGAGGTGTCATTTATGCTTAACCTTGTTTCATCGATATGGACTAAAGAGTATTGATTTACTATCTAGTTCATTTTGCGTTACATGATTGCGATAGTAAGCCACGTGTATGCATGTTTTATTTAGTGCCTAAAGTGTTATTACCCTAATGTGAATATTTACTTTTTATATGTAACATGCACCGAGAATGTACCTAGCATATGAGAGGTCATTTCATGCGCTATTTTATGTGCAATACTATTTACTACCATATGTCAGTGATTAATTACTAATTTGTATCGTATGTTAGTGGTTAATTACTAACTTTATTTTAGTTATTTTTATTTAGTTTATATTAAATAAATGGATACGTAGAGACTATAGATTTATTACTTAATTCCCTAATATCTAGTTATAATCTAACTATTAGTGCCTAATTAATTGAATTTTAGTTTTATAATTGTATTACTAAAAGTACGCAATAATGTACGCTAATGCAAAGTGGGATGCACACTAATCATATTATTAACATGTGTTTATCATGATTATATGAGGTACACTATTTGAAAGCAAAAGACAGTAAATAATGAGCTCAAAAAACATCAACAAGGGACATAAAAGCAATTAATCAAATGAACTCCGATAAAACTCGAATGCCGGAAAGAAGGGTAACATGATCAGGTGATAACTGAGTTTGATTTTAGTGGAGTGGTCGCGGGGTTTTTGGATGATGAGAGGATTCGCTATGGGTTGATAAATCAAACTAGGAAAATATGTGGGGTTTTAGGATTTGAAACCGATTCCATAAAATAGCTCATGCCAAAACGATCGCTTGAGCGCAAGAATCACTGAAATCGGAATTATCGGTGAAAAGATATGGTGTTTGCAAGGTGTAGAGAGCTATAGGGACCTATCCATAATTTTTAGAAAGTTTCTATGGGCTTTTCTGCAATTACTAAGGCTGTCAGGGACCTATAAGTAAATACAAAAAAGAGCAGGGGTTCATATAAAATTTGTTTGGACTAGATTGTAATTACAGAAAAGGTTAGGGTGTATTTGTAAAATTACTAAATTTTACTGAATAACAGGCGTTTGGATGCAAGAACGGCATTTTTTGGAATTGTGGAAATTATTATTGTAAACAAAATCCGTGGAATATGCCCATAGGTCAATGGAACAGATAGGAGGGCACAGTCCACGGGTTCACCGTGAACCCGACTAATCTGGGCCGCCGGATTCCTAAGGAGCGGCTTGGATTTAAAGGCGATGTGGCACAAATCTAGACCATCGATTCGAAGGTGGACGGTTAGGATTTAAAAAGAAGAAAAAGGGGTGACGTGGACTAATCTGGGCCATTGGTTTAAGATCGGATAGACGAGGTTTAAATGCGGCTGTTTTATAATCTGGCGCGTCCGCGGAGGATCGGACGGCTGGCAGGGGCTGAGGCTCCGGGCGGCGCCATTGACGGAATCACGCCGGAGATCGCCGGAGCGTGCTGCCGCGCTCGAACTTGGCGGGACTAAGCTCTAGAGAGAGAGAGAGAGGAGCTCACCACGGTTCACCTGAGGAGGTTCCCGTCGTCGGTTTTTGGCCGGGGAAGGCTGGCGACGGGAAGAGGTGACGCGCGGCGACTGTCGCTCGGTGCCAGGGTGGAGCGATGGAAGGTTTAAGTCCTGGCAACGGGGAAACGAAGGCGGAGAGTTGAGGGCGAGCCGCAGGCGCAGAGAGGAGGGACAAAAGCTCGCCGGAGTGGTGGATTCGCGGCGGCAGCTAAGGCGGTGCAGTATTTGGGGAAAAGTGACTTCGTTGCGTTTGGGCCAGAATTGGGGTAATAAGTGTGGCGAGGAGCTTCGCTGAAGCATGTGCCATCTATTTATAGCCGGAGGAGGACGCGGTGGGGCGGTCAGACACGGCGACATCGGAAGTGAAGGCGGGTGGCAAGGTTTTATGCGGTCGGGACGGGTGGCAGCAGCACGGTGAGTGCGTCGGGGCCGGCGAATTTATGGTGGTC